>CAJPEX010000170.1:0-27090 GCA_905338405.1 Notodromas monacha | reverse complement strand
TTTTTTTTTAGCAGAACCCCCTTGGATGCAGTGCTTTAATGAATTTCAATATGAAACAGGAAATTGTCCTCAAAAAGTGGTACAGTATTCATTTGAAATTTTTCAAATAAATTTTTGTGATTGCTAATTTTAAAAATTTTGTTCAATGTTAAATAACATGAATGTCTTCTCAATTGAATGTTATTATGTTGTATGATTTTTTATGATTTTTTCATTATTTAATAGCCTTTAAATAAATATTTTTAAAAATTTCAAATTTCCAAATTTTTCAGATTTTTGTGGGGAAAAAAAAACGTTCGTACTACGAATTTTGTTCGTAGTACGAGGGTAAAAAAAATGGATTTTCACCAAAAAAAACGTTCGTTCTGCGGAACGTTCGTTTTATGAGGCGTTCGTACTACGAGGTACCACTGTATTGTTATTCTGAGCTGATTCAAGTGATTTTAAATTCAATAGATGTGTTTCCATCCAGATTGTCCTCCACAATTCTAAGATTTTAACCTTTTTAAACACATGCCATAAAGTCTGAAATAAACTTTTTTGAAGCTGGACCAATTTTATGAAACTTCAACAGTCTGCAGAATATTTTTCAGAAACTTGCCAGTCTGCAAAAAAGGTTACAGAAATTCACTGGTCCACTGTCTCAAAATGATTGGGAACACTGGTTTAGAATTTAAGTCAATAGGTAAGCAGAAATATGTCCTCACACCTTTCTTCAATTTGGAGACACTCAGACAACAAAAGTGACGACTAACGAGGTTTTGGCAATGGTTACTGACTGGCACAGTTCCCATTAATTTTCAAATGCATTACCATGCAAAAATAGCGAAATAGCTATGAATCACGGTCTGGAAAGTATTCAGAATATGCCATGCAACACTTGAAAACATCTGGATGACAGCATCCGAATTTTCATGATGTTGTTCTTTGGCTGCACCATGTACCTCAAATAAGCATTACGATGCATTCATTTCTTTGACCGCAAACGCTTGGTACCGATAATTCTTTCAAACTAAACAAAACGTACTTCAGAATTTATAAAGTTCAGGAAGCACAATCTGTCAAAACTGCTGGTTAGTGGAAAATGTTTTCCGATTTTTTGGCATTCGAAGCATTCAACGTTGTTAAACTAGGGTGAAAAAGCCTTTTGCCTCAATCGCTTTTTGTCTTAATCACATATGCCCACATGAAACGGATCAAACGTGTGTGCAGGTGTTACAGTACATATTTTGTTTGTTTATAATATTCCAGCAGTTGCTGGTTTCGAGTTCCAGACTGAGAAATACTTCCGCCAAACTTTAAAACATATCTGATTTTCTCGGAGTCGCAAACGCAAGAAACACAAACAGCTGACTTCTTACGCAATATGATTCTTTCAGCTTGATGTCTTTAATTTGGGTTCTTCATTCAGGAATAGTTTGCTTTTTTTTAACCCCACGGTACAACAAAATATTGGCATGTAATATGGGCTGCAGTAGTACTACTGTATTCCGACGTGATGAGCAAGCTGATCATGCGTCACTGAGCGTAAAGAGGGCCCTCTTCTGGCAGGCACTGCGAACTTCTCATGTTTCCTATAGATGTCCCTGCTACACCTTACCAAAGTCAGCCGCGGACTTCCGCAGCTTATTAGATTGGAATTGGAAACGGAAACGCGGTGCATTCGTTGAATTGAAAAAACGAAGCGCCGGTCCTTCGCGAACGTGAGGTAGACTAATAGAAGACAGTGAGATGGCAGAATTGACAACATTTCAGTGTTGTGAACAGCCGAGTCCCCGAGTTGCAATACTGAGCGGGACATTTTTTTAATCGTTCTAATCTACGTGGCTCATGCATTCCGTCTCCACCTGATTTTTCTACTAAGTCGCAATAGTGCTCCGGTGTGTTGACATAATGCGGAGGCTGTCAATGAACGGGGTGGTTAACGAAGTTCACATTGAAGAACATCCTTTGGTTTCCAATTGAGCAGTTTAATATTAGAGGACTTTTCCAGACCGTATATCGGAGAGATGGCGGAGTTGTGTCCTTTCTCGCCGAGTGATCGTTATAGTGGAAGTAGGAATGGTTTCGTTTGTCCTGTTTGCGAGAAAAACTTCCTGAACCCACTGAATTTGAGCCATCACGTCGAAGAGAAGCATCGCTTGAAGCACCGAGTGAAATGCGGTGTATGCGGATTAGGATTTGCCAGCGTTAGTGGATCACTCGAAGGGCACATCGAACTGTGCGCGGCTTTTCGGAAGAATACGTTGCACCAGGATGATGATGTCATAGTTCTCAAGGAGGAACGAAAAGGTAACGTGAATGGAACCCAGTCACAGTTTTCCTCGGTGTTATGAGTACAGTAGTTTCAAAAATCTAGTTGTAGAAACATTCACGATTGAAGATGACACTCCTGAAAGAACGACGAAGAGCGAGCCTACTTCGGAAGAAAGCAGTTCTCAAGATTCTGGAATCCCTATGGATCTCGAGAGTGATGATTCCTCTAGTAACGCAGTTGCTGAATTGAGTGATGCTGTTGGTAATGTGAACCGTCAAGAAGCAAACCAAGTGCCAATTGACAAACCTGATGAGCCCCATGACAAAAGTCAAAATGAAGCGCGGCCGAGCAGAAGACGTACTCCACTTCGAACCCCCGACCGAAATTTTGCTTCGGAAACGTGTCGAGAATGTCTGGCAGATGTCGCTTGCACAGCATCTTCCAGCGAAGCAATCGGAATCCGAGGTGTCGGGCGCACAAATGCCATGTGGTACGATGTTCACCGGACTTGTGCGATCTGTCGTAGATCGAAAATGTCTTGGAAACACTTCGAAACGCATTGTAACCCAGGAGCCATGCGTTGTCCGGTTTGCGTCTCCGAGAAACACTACGAAACCAAGGAGGACTTGCAGTGCCATTTTAACATCCATCACATGGAAACTTGCCGAGTTGCGTTTCAAGATAGATACGTGAACTGGGACGCCAAGGAATGGTGCAGCCTCTTTCCATCGTCGTGTCGCATCTGCGGGCATTTGGAAGAATTTTTCGCCAATTGGTACGAATTTCAGCGACATTGGGAAGAGAAGCACGCGGAGATCATTGCGGAATCAAAGCAGGAGGAAAAACAGCCCCGCTCTATGTCTCGCTATAGATGGCATAGAAGGAAGATGCGCAAATGTTAGTTTTGTCGTGCTTCGAGTATTGTATTTACGAGGGACGGAGGAAATAATTCTCGGGCGATTGAAACTCCGTGTTATGAACCGTTGATGCTTAACTTCATATGTGAATAATTTTTGGCAGTTCTTGGAAAATATAACTGTTCGTGTTCTTGAATATTTTTTGATTACTTTGATAAAATACGTATCCTGTAATGTCCTTTTGTAGTCTGGAGGATCAGAGGCATAATTTTCGGTAATTTTTTAAATGCACTTACTCGTTAGATATCCTTCGATGTGAATTTCAAGATACCATCATCACCAGCAGATAGACAAGTTTTGCGTCATCCAAACTGAACATGGAGAAATAAATCATGAATCGACCTATATTTTTCCGGGCGCTAATATTCTGCCTTCATAGTGCTAGTCATGCGTACCACTTCGTGGTTGAAAAAAAGGGGATGGGGCCAGAATTCTGCTTCTGGTCAGATTTTTTAATATTCTAGCGCAGCAATTTATGTGAGTGAGGCATGCCGTGTCACAAGCACACTCGTGATCATACTCTTTATTGTACAATTGCAACGAAGCAATGCAACCCAACATTCCATAGAACCTTCTGTAATAATGCGCCTGATCAATTGTTGGCAGTTGCATTCTTCAAACGCGACGAAAATGAGTGCCATTTTCGTTTTTGGAATGATTGAAATGGAATGAACTAGAATAACTCAAATTTCCGTTTATGGGGAATGTCATTGGTGTTCCGCATCTTCATGTCGAACCTTGATCTAATTTTTGGAACGAATGCAATAATATTTTCTGAAATATAAGAAGCAGTTGAAAACGTTATTTTGTCATTGCTGTAGATGTCAATGGAAAATGTCTGAAATGCTAATAATTATCCAGAACTAAGGCTGTTCATCATCCGCCTGCAGTACTGCAGATTCGCTCGATTTTGAGCATTTTTCGTGGCAGAGTCTTTTCAATGTTGATTTTTGGAGTAAAGCAAATGTAATATGTGTGTGTAATATGATGTTACAGATGTTGTCATCTTCAATTAAAATCTGTAGCAGTATGAATAGTATATATGTTGCTATTGACACAAGTAATTTTCAATCCATAATTTTTGAAACTACAGTATTTGATATCCCAGTATGATATAATCTTTTTACAAGAACTCCCAGGGAGCGCAATGGAGGACATTTTGTTGAAATATACAGTCAAACTTCTTCAAGTTGAATTTAAAGGGAATTGAAAAAAAGTTGCCCTAGGGAGGTTTTGACTTTTATAGGTTGGAACTACAATACAAAGCCCTTTTTTCTGGAAAACTTGAAAAAATGTAAATGGTAATATTCTGGGGTTTAAATGGCCTCTTAAATGAGTTGAAAGGCTGCTGAACTTGAAGGCAGGGGTTCATTTGCCCAATTAAGTTTTTCACTTCTTTTAAAACATGTAAATGTATGTGTTTTTTCTTCTTTCAAGAAAATAATGGTCAACAGGCCACAGAAAATTTGACTTATAGAGGTTTGAGGGGAAAAGCTTTCAACTTGAGGAGGTTTTTAATCTAATTGGTTCTAAGGGGATTCAAATGGGACCTGAAAAAAATTTCACTCAGGGGGTACTGTATTATTTGACTTGGGGAGGTTCCAATTATCCAGGTTCACCTGTACAAATACAGTACATATCTTTGTCTTCAAGGAAGTGGACTTGAGGGAGTTTTAATTGAAAGAAATGATATAAACTCAGTTCATGCAGTGCACTGCACTGTTTTATTTCATAAATAAATTATCCCTCCAATAACTGCAGTTTTTGGGGAAAGAAGTGCTCTGTTGACTTTCCTTTGAGGAGAAGGGGCGAAAAGCTGGGGAAGGGCCTTGCTGGTGGTTTCCGAATATTAGTGCAGATAGTGTCATCTATGATAAAGAAGAAGTTATATAATTTGACTGGTTCTGAAAGTCTGAGCAAGGCGCTACCATTCTGTACTTGAAGTCCAGCACTCTAAAGTAATGTACTGCGTACAGTAGATTTTCGAAACCATACCGATGTCGAGAATCTCCAGAATCCCTGTTTTTGGTAAAGTGAAGCGGGGAACCTTTATTTGCGGACTTTCTGATTGATGAATTGATATGTCCATCGTAAAATTTTTGAAAATCATAATCCTGAAACGTATTCGTAAGTAATTGTCAGATGTGAATAAACCGTGATCAACAAAGAAACGCTAAAATCTCGCCTTCAGCTCCAACCATGCTTTGCTGTGCTGCTTACTCTCGGATCCGTTAGACTGTTGTAATTCAAAGGAGTCTGCATCTTGAAAGTAATTGGGGACGGGGAAATGCTAGACGTTGGAATGAGAGAAGTAAATTCTATACATTTTTAATTGGGGTGAAGTGTCCTGGTGGTTATTTTTATGAAAGTCGTGAACATTGATAGTGTGATGAGATGTCCCACGACTCGCAATTCAGCTGAGTAATGATCGTTTGGGCGATTCTCCTATTGGCGATTCTTCAGGGGAGTGTAGCAGAGTGAATTTCTCGTGCGTTCATGTCCAATCTAAATGGAGGAAGAGACGAGTGACGAAGCGACTCGTCCCGCCGTCATGGAAGACGATCTGGCAAGTGACGAAGGACTGGTGGAACGAACTCCTTCGGAAACAAGCGAACAGCCTACGAGGAAGCTATTGGCTGTTATAGATGAATTGCAGACAACGACTGACGATACCAGGAAACTCACGTACATGTTAATTCTAGCGAAGCTTTTGAATCAGTGAGTTACCGGAAGGAATACGGGCTTGAACGAATTTATGAAAGATTTTTTGGATTAATTTTCCAGGTCTGCTTGTGCGGCTACCCCGGAACTTCGGCGAAGAATATTCGATGCAATAGGACCCGAGTTTTTACTGCGTCTGTTGAAAACCGACGAAGCTCCCATGGGATGTTCGCGTCGGGCGTATCAGAGTATTGCTGTGACGATAATGTGTTGTTTGGCCTCCGATGAAGTTCTCGTCGCGGACAGACTTCTGCTTCCTGCAATTCCGCACCTGCTCCAAATTTTGGTAGAAGGAGCGCTGGTTGAGCGGAACAGTGAGCTTACAGTCATCCAAGACGCTTATGAATGTCTCATATCATTCGCTTCAAATCCCAACGGTTCGGAAGTGCTAATTGAAAACGGTGCGATGGAAAAGCTCGTGAATATCATAGCAGAGGAACGCTTCAATCATGAACAAGCGCTTCAAGTATTACTGCAGATGGTGCGATGTAAAGGATGCGAAACATGGCGTAGCAGTTTCTTGATGTATCTGACGCTTGTGGATCGCCTCAGCACGGATTTTGAGAAAAGGCGGACAAAAGAAAAAGCCATGGCGTGTCGGAATTTGACGCAACTTTTGCTGGCCGCTCCGAATGAAATGCTTCCTTTGAAAGATGCTTCTTGGTTGGGAAGTTTACAGAGAGGTTTGGCTGATATATTAGGTAGTCGTATTGACAAAGAGTTGCGAGATGCAGCTTTGCATCTCTCTGCCACCGTAACAATTACCATCCACCCATCATCGTGGTTGTACACTACGAACTCCCAACTCTCATCTCGCGATTGTTTCATTGTGTTACTGGTGCGCTTAACCGTTGTGGAACTGCGTTTATTGCTTGAAGACATCCCTTTGGATTCAATTATTTTGGAAAAAAATCTCTTGGGCTCGTGCTTGACCATCCTGGAAAACGTCATGATGGCAATCTTTTCTGGGGATCTGCAAAATATCCCGGAGGAGGATAAAACCGAGATTTATGCCTCTGCCTCTGAAGGAACGGAAGTAGTGATGGTCTACTTCGTGCAGTTGTACGATCTGCGATTTCTAGATGGAGAACTGATTTTGGACGAAGAGGAACGGGATATTTTTATGGCTATGATACGTTTGTTATCTGCGAGAATGATGGAAGATCCGACTGCGTTTGGAAGCGATGCCTGTAAAGTCCTCCCTGGAATTTGTAAGTTTGTGACGAAGCCTGGGAATAACTGCGATGACACCTTGTGGAACATTCTCCTACCCGTTTTCTTGGAATTTTCCGGCGAGGAAAATACGAGGAAGATCCTCGTGTCAGAAGATGTGCCTGTGGGCATGTTCTCGAACTTTGAGGAAGTTCGCAAGAGGGTGCTGACGAACTCGAAAATTCCCGGGTGTTGCATCAACAAGACGGATGTCAATACACTGAAATTGATGCTGGGTTTGTTACTGAACATTTTAGTTGGTGAACGTGATGCTGCTAGACGAAGTGGAAGAGGCTACTCTCAGTATTGGCGTCCCGTCTTCGATACTTTGCTGGAGCTGGGGAATGATCGAGTGTGTTTGCCGCTTGTCGCACACCTTGTGGTGTGTGGTCTCATGTTGACCAGAATTTTCCCAGAGTGCGAGGAAGCGATTGCTGGGGCTGGCTCGAGGTCTCTGTCTGCAACTGTTCGGTTTTTGTGGGATGCGTTCAATATTGAAGAGAGTGAGGATGGGCAACATTTTGACGTCTCATTTTCCTACAAGCCCATGTGGAACGAAGTCAAAGATTTGTGGTTCATTGGTATGGATTGCATCACCAGGTTGATCGAGTCCAATAAGGCAATTGCAGAGTTCGTAATGCTAGTCGACTGGCCTGCAGAAATCGTGAAATCTTTGATCAAGTCCCTTCCGGTTTTGCCTCATATTGCTTTAATTTTTGAAAATTTCTTGCTCACACTTGCAAAAAAATCTCCGGAAGCCGCCCAAATGATGCTCGATGAGAAGGTAGAATGGTTTTGTGATGTTCATGGCATGGCTTCGCTGAAAAACTATCTCCTCCCCCAGAGCCCTGTCCAATAGTCTAACTGACCGCCTCTGAATCATCATTCGTTGGTATCATTGACAGAACCATCATGATGCGAATTTCAACGTGAATTCGTGTCGAGTGTATTTCGTCTGCGTCAGCTGATTTCCCTGAGAAACTCCGCATGAACCGGCGGTGGCACGTGATTATGCAATTGTGTGCGAAACTGTTTTGTTTTTCACTTCTAATATTAAGCAGTAACATTATACAGTACAGTATTTCAAAACTGTTCGCTTTTCTTTCCAGGATTGTTTTCAGTCGGTTTGGACACAGAAGGATGTATTAACTCGTATTTGTTCCGCTGCGCCAGTGCCATTCAGTGCCCTGGTAACCATGTCTACGTCGATCGGCGTAAATTTGCGCGTCACTGGCCACTGTTGTCAGGGTGGTCGAAAGTACATGGAAGATGTATTTTGCGTCGCGTATCAGCAGACGGAAGACGACAAAGATTTGGAATATGCCTTTATCGGCATATTTGATGGTCACGGAGGGGCGGAAGCTGCAGCTTTTGCCAAGAAACACCTGATGGACAATATCGTGAATCAGCGGAATTTTTGGTCTACCGATGATCAGTTGGTGTTGAAAGCCATCAAAGAGGGTTTCATTACCACTCACCATGGAATGTGGCGAGAGCTTCGTAAGTTATTTCCTTTTTATGAAACGATAAGGGGAAGACACAGTTTTCCCCTTGGCGAATTCTCCAGATGAGCACAATTCTAAGACAATGATCTTATGGTGGCATTGTTAAGTTTTAGAATGAATTTATTGAACTGGTCGAGAAAAGCATGGGATTTTTGCCGAATTGAATGATGGCGGCGAAAAGTAGTTTCTGAACGTCGCTGCGCATTGGGATTCTATCAACATGCTACCTTTTGTCTATTTCTGACACAGTTTGGTCGCGTTCAGAATCTAACCGACTTTTCATTTCTTTTAAGCGAATTGGCCTAAAACTGCATCGGGCCTTCCCAGCACCTCTGGAACCACGGCCAGCATAGCATTCGTCCGGAGGAAGAAAATCTACGTGGGCCACGTGGGCGATTCCGGCATTGTACTGGGACAAACCCCGGACGACCCGGAAGCTGCTTTTGCTGGCCGGTGGCAGGCCCAAGCTCTCACGGAGGACCACAAACCAACGATTCCGGAGGAGCAGAAGAGAATCGAGCAGTGTGGTGGTAAAGTAAAGTACAAGTCCGGCGTGATGAGGGTTGTGTGGAACCGACCGAAAATCGGCCACAAAGGCCCGGTCACCAGGTCAACAAAAATCGACGAGATTCCGTTCCTCGCTGTCGCTCGATCGCTCGGTAAGCGAGCAGATTGAAACATTTCTACCATCGAAGGGCTGTTCCATATGCATTTTTTTCCAGGCGATTTGTGGAGTTACAATGCAGAAACCGACGAGTTCGTCGTATCGCCGGAACCTGACGTGTTTGTCATTCCAATCGATTTGACCAAGCACCGCGTCTTAATTTTTGGCACTGATGGACTCTGGAACATGGTCAGTCCAGTTGACGCTGTAAACTCAGCTCAGGAAACGGAAATTCACAATGAAGCTCAGATTATCACGCGCGCATCAAATCCCAGTGTAAGTGAACTCCGATGCAGGCGGAAATGGGCGTTTTGATTGGCGAAAAGCGTAGTGCGAGAATTCTTTGAAGCATCTGATTTGACTTTTGGTTCGGCCAAGTCAATGATTGCGTTCGATTGGCAATTTTACCCTTGTTACAATTCCCACGATGAAACTACTGTATCTCTCCCTTTGCTGCTGTATTTTTCCAGATGTTTTTATGGTGTGACTCGTGGTGTAATCCATCTTTTTTCTTTTATTTTTTTCTTAGGCTGTACGTCCATGGATTAACCCGTCCAAAAAGTTGGTGGATTTGGCGCTGGACAGGTGGCAAAAGTTTAATATGCGTGCTGATAATATTTCGGCCGTAACAGTGATGCTTGATTGGCCAGGACCTCCTAAAAATGAGGTATGCTCATTTTGCTAATATTGTAGCTGGAATGGTGTCGGTTCTTCGTGTATTTTAATTCAATATTGGATGAAATCCGGTGAAAATACCGAGGGTACTTGAACCTTTCCGTGGCCCACTTTGAGCCCTCTTGGGGCGAAACACTATGCGTGAAGTCTTGGATGGTTAAAATTTTGTGGTCGACCTGAGGACAAATGTTGTATACACGCGAAAGTAAACGTGAACATTTGTGGGTCGGATTGAAAAGCCAGTTTATTCTTTTTGTTTTTTGAAAGATATTGCTTGAAATATAATATGCTTCATAATAATCGCCAGAATTCGGGATGATCACTTCAAAGCAATGTGTTTGTTCTGATACTGTATTTCCATTGCTGCTGAACATTTAAAAGAGGTTTCTATTACAATATCCTTGTATTGCACCGATCGTTCGCCGGAAAGAGAAAAACTAGTTGCATACGAGTTTTCCTGGTTGCCTCTTGCTTTAGGTGGCCACGGACGCGGTGGTGGCTTCCTCCCGGCCGCAAAAAGTAAGCGCGTTTGTTCGGGTGTTTGGCGATGAAGCTTACAAATTGTGCTGTCCAGGGTAAGAGGTTCCGTGGTTCTATTACAGGTCATTTTGCGGCAGGCTCAACTGAAACGGAAGAAGTGCAAAGATCTCGATCAAATTAGCGTTCATTCTAACCTGTACGACACTCGAAATGCCAGTGGACCCGTTCGCGTGCCGCTCTTCGAAGAGAAATCAGAAGATTGGCGACCGGAAAAAAAGCCCCGAGTGGACCGACCTCGGCTGAAATCACCGTTAGTCTCATTTCCTGTTTTTTTCCTTTAGTTCATTATTGTTTTGGGCTATTTTGGTGGGGAGCGTTTCTTAGTCATTTAGTGATCGAAAATTTCAAAGAACTGTACCTGATTCTCCTGTGTTAAGTCCAGTTCAGGTGTAATCGTGAGCTCATTGAGATCAAGAAGGGAATTCATAATTTTTCAACTCGAACGCTTATATTGAAATCGCCTTTAAAAAATTGTTTCATCTTGTGATTAGATTACCAACGACTCGAACGACGCCGAAGTATGAGGTTCAAAGTCCGGAAGTTTCAAGTAGCATCGACGACGTGTCGTTGTCGTCAGGAAAATCCCCGAAATCTGCGGGTATGCCACGAGGAAGAATACATCGTGTATCCGGTTCAATTTTCGTGAATGCGAACACATCGGAAAATCCCCCGGATGTGCACGCACTGCCACACTTCGTTGGATTTGGGTGAGAATGTGCTCCGCTGCAACAGTAGTTTTATTCGGTACGGTACGGTAAATTAATTTCAAACCCGAGGCCGAAACTTGGATTCATCTGCATACACGAGTGACACTTTCATGCGTTTCGCCTGAAAGCATTTTACCTCGGGCATCAAAGAAGTTTAGCCGTGCTCTTGTTTATTAATACATCATCTGCGAGATGTTTCTTTTGTGGCGTTGGGTTTTCTACCGTGAGTTACTTCGATTCAACGATTGGTATGCCTTCAGCGTATTCTGATCTTACATGTCTCTAGGATTTGAAAAATGTGTCGAATTATTACCTGAAATGATTTTAGATGGTTACTGATTCTTGTTTTTTTTTTCTAAATGTATTAGGAAAAAGTCCTCCGCTTCTGGCGTGCCCATGTCGTCAACGACGAACGTTGGAGACTTGCCACCATGTCGAGAGGATCCGCTCGTCGCAGATGCCATCGACACATTGTCAAGAATCGTTGATAGGATGCCTGTACCTGCAATACCCACGACGTCGGAGCCCGTTGCTCCAGCTCCCCCACCTCCGGCGAGACCGGTATCTCCTGTGTCGGTAACTCCAGTATCGACGCCAGTCGAGAGCCGAATCTTGCGGAGTACTCACCACACGGGCCTTCCCGCAACTGGAAAGGACGTCTCGGAATCGCGACGACGGTTGCAGCTTCACGCGGAACGTAGTACGCGCGTACTGCGAAGTGAAACCCGCCCGCGCGTCATTGCAACGCGAGCTAAGAGCGATGTCGGGAAACGACGATGGTCCGATGTGGTGACCCATAATCGTGTTCCCAAAAAGCAGCGATTCAGCCAGAAGTGAATTTGCTCTATAGACTGTTACGGGGACGATACTCTCGAAAGAAAGGCTTTTTGTTTTCCCTTATCCTATCCCAGGTCGTCGCTGGTTGTCTGATGTTTCGAACAGTGCGGTGAAAAATGTATCCAGGCTCACACTCCCGCTAAGCCTGAGGCAAAGTTGAACTTTGATTGCGATCAGAGAAGCAGTTTCTCTTGGCATTGTTCAAAGGATCAGCTGCTGGTTTTGCACGACGCCGACTGATGCACCCGAATTTTTTTTCCATGGTATCGGGTATTTGAGAACTACAGTATCAGTGTTTTTCTTGCTTACCTCAAAGAAGGTTTGCGTAAACCTTACTTCCGACGTTGTAATGTCGATGCGTTACTCACAGTAGCGCACAACATGCAGCGCTGCGGTGCTCAGCGACGTTAAACAAAAGCTGGAACCACTTTTTTTCTTGTTCGGGGGTGAAGTTGTCCGTTTTTCCCGTGACTCTATTGTCCGAAATATTATAGGAACGCGTGTGCGATGAAGACCTGTCCATTTTCATTTACAAATTCTCTCCGTTGGCAAGCAATTCGTGCGCGCCGTAATTTTTATTTTTGAACAAAATTTCGTTGGAGCTCGCGTGAAGGATGCTTGATTTCTTGGATTTTTCTCTTCGGAAGTGAAAGTTGACTTTTGTTTTTGGACAGATAAATGAATTCTGTGTTTCTTATATCCTGTTCGGTGATGAACGATCATCTTCGGGTCGTTGTTCGAATTTGTAGTTGGCCGTCGAACAGGCTGAATCCAGGTTACTGCGCAGGCACGATTTTTTTGTACGGTATTTATTTTTTCGTATGAATGAAATGAATGTTATGTGAAATAGGTTCTTCGGGGTCAGAAGGTAATGTGGAATAAAACGTCATTGTGCGCGATAGGAGATGAATCGAGCTGATTTCGCTTCATCAGTAAGGTGACGTAGTTTTGACGACGGATGATTATCCAAGATGTTAAAATCAAGGGGACAGTAATTTCAACGTACCTCACGGGGTGTTCCGCTGATGGGTGTGGAGCACGTTGAAGACAATTCCACGAACGTTAGAAGTCCTTACTACTGGCTTTGTAACTGTGAATCCCTGTCTTTTCTCTGACTTGCATTTGACAATGGAACATTTATTATAACAGTTCCCTGCCTGAAAGATTGAGTTCCGAAATATTTGTGTCAGATGTTGGTACAATACTGAACTAATACTATTAGGTTACCACTCTACCTCACCTTCAGTATGTGATTGATTTGGAGAACACTGCCAGATGCATAAGCGCACCTTGAACTTCAGGAGATTACAACGTCGTTCTAGGCGAGTTGTGTTTTTACTTCCTTCTATTTACTGTATATTTTTGGGAAGCGAATGGTATTTTTTCCACATCTGGCGAATGTGAAGTTCAGAGATGCACACAGTGATGAGTAATGCGTGACAAAATAAATGCGTTCACACTATAATGAACCAATCCGTTGCATAAATCTTTGTGCCTAGGGTGTGGAAAGTGTGCTAGTGTCATTGAAAGCCGGCATCACTGCCTCGTTTCTCGCGGCTCATCTGACGCATTATGCTTTCATACTGTGCTTTTAAAACTGCTGACCAATCTGCTTTATTGTGCTCTTAATTAATGCCTGCATTTCTTGCAATTTGTGTCACGCACAGAAGTAATGTACATGCGTCATTTGAGTTTCACAGAAACTAGTCGGGGGACGGTAGTTTCTTTGAGAGAAAATTTTGTAATTAATTAGAAAACCCACAACGGTGAAAAAAGAGGGAATCTGAACTGAAGAAGTTCAGCTTACAAACTCCCTCTGGTTTAAAGCTGGATTTGAAAAATGCAGGCGAAGATCGGAAGGCAATACTGTACTGTACATGGGTTAGACGGGCTCTTGGTCACATGCATTCATCAGTTTTTGGATTGAGTATACAGTATCAGTAGATGTAATTTGTGAATGGAAATTTATTATAAAATGTTGGTATCCTCCATGTTAACAGAAACGATTACATTTCTATCTATTTGAAAGGAAGGTTACTTTTTAATTACTTTATTTATACAGTATTGATTTTACCTAAAGATTAGAGCAGTCTGTAGTTTATCGACTGTATACAGCATGTATCGCTGAGCGCGCTAGATAGCGCTAGTTGTTCTCTCCTTCGCGAGGGACACTGGAAGAGCAAGGTTGTTTAATCTTTATTGGATAGTACCGTATTGGACCCATTGTTCCGAAACGCCGATGTTAATTCCTGAAAACCGTGGATGCGAGAGTGACGTTTTTTGGGGAGACTTAGATACTGCGGGCATTCGCCGTGCCTGGCTGTGCGCTGTACGGTTAAGTTGGGGGGCAGTATCGAAGTGTACCCCGTTTTTGTGGCTCGTGTGTGCAACTGATAATTTTCTGTGATGAAGAATTAATTTCAACCGGTAGATTTCTTATCTCGTGTGGAACATATTTGCGTGACTCTTGGACATCGCTAAAGTTCAATAGCGCCTGACTCTTCGCGTTCCGCATTTGAGCAACTTGAAAATCCTCTTATTTAGGGTGTACTGTTGTTCTGTGCATTCACTCGCATCCGGAGAAGAGTTGACCGGAAACCTGGGTTTCATTCACTTAGTGGTTAGGGGATGCAGCCTGCGGATTGTGTCATAGTGGAAAGAAGACTCCGCCCAATTTATGGTGAGGATTTCTGCTGTTCAACGAACATTTCTGCGGAATTCCTGAACGCTGACAGGGATTTTATAATTTTCTCACAGAGAGTCTTGATAATGGCTACTACAAGAAGGCGCTTCAGGAGGCGGAGAAAGTGCTC
Organism: Notodromas monacha; assembly: GCA_905338405.1. NCBI lineage: Eukaryota > Metazoa > Arthropoda > Ostracoda > Podocopida > Cyprididae > Notodromas > Notodromas monacha. The sequence continues at coordinate 12,242 of CAJPEX010000170.1, read as the reverse complement.
AAAAAGCAGCCGAATTGTAGCTGTGCTAAAGTGCTTCGTGGCCTTGCGTTATTGCGGCTTGGGAAAGTCGCGGAATGTAACGATATTTTGAAAGTAGTATTGGAAGACGTTCCTGCTGATGAAATGACCCTACAAGCAATATCCATTTGCTTCAAGGAATTAAATCAGCGTAAGTTCGTCCGGAATTACCGTTGGAGACGTGAATACCGTGAACATTTTCATTTCCAGAGGACAAAGTTTGTGAAGTGTACGAGATGGCTCTCAAGAAAAATCCTGGCAAGGAAGAACTTCTGTCACATCTGTTCATGGCATATGTCCGGGTTGGGAACTACAAGAAGCAACATGTCACCGCTATGAATCTATACAAAATCAAACCGAAGAATCCTTACTACTTCTGGGCTGTGATGTCTGTTGTGATGCAGGCACATGATGCAGATGAGAAAACTAGGCAAAATATTTGTTTGCCTCTTGCTGAGAGAATGGTTCAAAAGTTCGTCAATGAACGGAAGATTGAATCAGACGCCGAAACATACTTGTACCTGATGATATTGGATCTTATGGTATTTGATTCTAAGAATTTATTAAGCGCTTGTGGGCTAAATTTTTCGTTTTTAGGGGAAATGGGAAGAGGCCCTGAAGGTATTGACCGCTTTGCCGGTTCCATGGAGTGCGTCGCATTCGGATCTTTTCTCAGAGAAACGGCTGGACCTCATGCGGAAACTAGGCCAATGGAATGAACTGCATGCATCTTACAAAAATCTTATTGAAAAAGAGTTGAGTGATTTTTCCAATATCTAAATAGCTGTTTTACAAGCCTTATTCCCTTCCAGTCCGGGTGAATGGTCGCATATGATGGGTTACATGAACTCTGCGCTCAAAATTTTGGACCAAGGAAATGACGTTGATTTGAATGAAATTGAGAGCTTCATCAGTGAAGTGCATATGAAGTCAAAAACTCGTAGTGCTTCTTTGGCTCGCCTGGAACTGATGAGAATCCGATCAGAGCGTGGCGAAAAATCTTCCAAATGCATTGATCTCTTGGTCGAGTATTCCTACGAGTTTTCTCGCAAGCAGGCCTGTTTTGGAGATTTAAAGCCGTATTTTGCTGCCTGGCTCACGACCACTGTAACCAGGAAAGAGTTCTTGTCCCGAATCAAGGATTTTCGGAAGGACATGAATTGGCCTAAGGATGTCACGGTGAGTGCTTTTCGAGGTTAATTTCTTCTGTGACATCGAAATTTTACGATTTTTTCCAGGTTGATACGCTGAATCGAAGAATATTCTATCTTCAAGCGGAACGGTGTTTGGGTCATGTCGAAGAATTGGATGTGCCTGAGGTGAAGCATTATGTTCAAGAACGGCTTCGTGACTGGAAAAGCGCCGAGCACTTATGTGTAGGGCTGCTCCCTACAGATTATCGTCCGACTGATTATCTGGCGCTTTTGGCTGTCTTTGGTTGTATTGACTTGTGGAGAAGAGTGGTACAGGTTAGCATTGTCTTATTAATGTTCACCCGAGGTAGAATAATTAATGAGGTGTGATTCACGGTCAAGTCAAGGGAGAGCGTGGAATCGTGTTGGCGAGCTGAACGAAATTATCTTGTGAAAGCTATTTGTATTGCGGAAGAAGCGATGGAAGTTTCTCCAGCGAATCATCAGTTCAAGTTGCAACTCGTCCTGCTGTACAGCTTCCTCGGAGGAGTTAAACAGTTGCCAGCGTTACAAGCTGCCATGGATATCAAGCATATCATTATAGACACGCTTGGACACATGTTTGCTCCCTTCATGCTTCCGTTTGCTTTCTCTGGAAGTGCGTCGCATTTTCGGGCCATGCTGGCATTTTATGCCTCGGGACAAAACGATGTAAGGCATACTCTTGTTGTCTATTTTTAGCTGAATTCAAACCTAAAACCTTCCGGAACTTCCGCCGAATTTTAAAATCTCAAAATTGTCGCTGCCTTAGCTCACTTTTGCTAATGAAACTGGGGCAATTACTATCGGTAACTTAAGTGATCGTCATAGTATGATGATTCGCAATTTTCTTTTCAGACGATGGAGAGCTTAATCACGGCATACAAGTACGGAACATTTCACAAAGTCAAGGAATTCATAGATTTTCGCGATCGGATCAGAAGCTCGCAGATGTGCGCCTATGTTCTGCGCGAGAAAGTCGTTGAAGAAGTTCTCATCTTGCCGAGCAGTCAGTCACAAACTGAAGATGCCTTGTCTTCTGCCAAGTCTCTCTTCGAAAGATACCATTGTAACGTTGACAGCTTAAGGGATAACCGAGATTTTAGAGTCACCGTTTGTATTCAGCCCGAAGGCCGGTACGTATGCATGTATGCGGGATCGTTCTCATCAACGAAGACTGCAAATCGTCTTGATGTTTAGGGATTTATCAGCAGCGAATATAGAAGATTCTAGAGTGTGGGATATCGCTTTCATGCGGATGAGAGACGTGATGTTCAAAGCTCTCAGTATCTGCTCTGGTTGCCATATTTTACCGATTGGTGACGATGTCAGCCCCGGTTCCAGTTTGCGAAGTCTGGCGGAAGAACTGAGGCAGTTGATTTCGTCTTTAGCAGGGGTGAGTTGATGCCTCTTCCAATCCGTGCAAATGATCGGAACGGGGTTTTTAACAGCGTTAAAGTCAACTACGAGTTTTCGTGACGATGATCGAATTTATTGGAAAGTTTTGAAAGAAATTATGCATGATCGGTTTATTGAAGGAAACCAATGGAGAAATGAACGGAAAAGAGGAAGGTACGTTGGAAGTACCAACGAGTTCAAAGGATGACGAGTATTCTTTCAAGATGAACTTACCTGCGAGGCCACGATTGAAGGCATTTTTAGGAGACGTCGATCTCCTCGGTTGTGTGAGATTAGCGGTGGAATCTGCAAGTGTAGCTGCTGAATGGTCTCCCAAGACCAATAATATTGACAGTTCCTCGTTCAACGCCCTCCATGAATGCCTGGTGCATTGTGTTCATAGTGTTCAGATGATGCTGAAATCCGAGGCAACGCAGTTACTGTTCAACGATTTGGCACGCGTTATCGAACGACTTACTGCTTTGGCTGAGGTTCGAATTTCTAAATTCCGTCTCTTGAAGCATGCTGATTTTTCTTTCCTGTTTCTTTCAGACAATATCTTTCATCGTTGCGTTGACGGGACTCGTGATACTCAAGTTGAAGCCTCATCCACTGAGTGGTGCTAAAAAGTCGAGTAAAAAGAAGAAAGATCACGCTACGGATGTGGACACCAAGCAAAACGTAATTGATTAGTATTATGTTATGATGCCATGACTGGCATCCGAGAAGTTGACAAGGAAAGAATCCCTGAAAAGCAGTTCTTGTTGCGATGTAGCCCGCTCCCGTGTGATTGAATTTGTCCCTGCTTTGAAAATCTTCTGTTCGAAATTTTAGCTCAAGCAATAAGACAGACTTCGATGAAAATGTAATTCCATGATTTTTGGGAACAATGATGTTGAATGACGTAAAATTGTGTCCTTTTTTCACAATTTAAATGTCGAGAATGCTCTTCGACGACCGTCTTCGTTTCAGTGGACATTTTTGAGTACTTTTCGAGCGAATTTGAGATTTCGTCGCTTTCCTTTAGGTTTGTGACATTTTGTTCACAATTCAGGGTTTAAAAGGTCTTCATCATCAAAAATAAATAATAATAGTTGATTTTTCCTCTTCCGAATCACATGGAGTGTATTTCAGTCCTCAATTTCTCGAATATCGTGCTGTACAGTACTGTGAAAGAAGGGAGGTCGGTACAGTATTAAATGCCGTACATTTTCTTGTGCATATTTTCCAGAGGTTCTTACTTGTCATGGAAACGTTCGTCGATCAGCTTGAGAGCATTTTAGAGAGCTTGATCAATATGCTGAGTCAGTTCAATGCGGATTCTACGGCTGCCCGACTTGAGTTTCAAATGAAGCTGCATGATTCCTGCGATGACTTCATGGAAGATCCACGGAGAGGAACGGTGTTGAGTGTGCTTCTCCGAAATCAGGATGCGTCTTTGTCTGAGGTCATGCGAATCTTCTCGAGGAAACTCAAGTACCTGCATAATTTAAAGCTTTGACGCAGTGTGTGGGCTCCAAAAACGGGAACAGTGTATTCGGTTTGGTCCTTCTTTCGAAGCCCAAAATTTCTTCTCAATGTGCATTCATGCTACTAATGGCTGAACTCAAATGTGTGAAACAGGTAGGCGATGAGGAAGGCATTCGAAAGTAGATTGAGTGGATTGAAGTGTCTCCGTAGTTCGCGCTTGCTTTTCATGAACATCAAAAGGAAAGTCTCTTCACTACCCGTCCACTGAAACTACGATTGTGCGTTTCCCGTTTCGGTCAATCCGGAATTCAGCGAGCTTCTTTCATTCATCTCAAGCCGGGATCTTGCCTGATGATTTTTTTTTTCTCATTCGGACTATTTTTCCAGCGGTTTTGCGGAGGAAAGACTGAACAAGCGTGCTCAGATTGTTGTGCAGTTTTGATCATGAAAGTTACGGTTGATGGAAGCAGCAGAATGACGAATATTCGTTCATTTCGATTGATGTTCCTGTATTGTATCTCACTAGCGGTCTACATGTATTATCTTTCCAGACTTCTCCGTGGAAAAAATGGAAAACGGAGTCGTAGATTATCATAAGAAGTACAAAGAAAGGAAGAAGCAGTTCAAGTCCCTGATATACGTGAGTCGTCGCTTTTGCTTGTCTGAATTTTTTCAAGCCTTTATGTTGGCGATGATCGAATCTGGAATCGTTGTTCGCGTTGTAATACCTAAGCGTATGCGTAGAAATTGAATCCAAAAATGACTCCTGAATTTGAGATGGGTTGGTGCGCCCAGAAACGTGTATAATTATGAATACCTCTGGTAAATTTGACGCGCGTGTGTCACCGGTTATCTAGAACGAAATTAAGCTTGGTAAATATTTGTTGCAATAATTCCCTTTTAGTAACGGAGAAGAAGAATTCGTTCGTGATCGGGGGAGTGGATACTTCTCCGAAATGCACTGGGTTTTCGTTTTGTATTTGTTAAAACTTACGTTGACGACTAATATTTTCGAATACATTTTCTCTTACCAGGAGAACGAATCATTCAAGGACCAACTGCTCAAGGCGCAACATAAATTGCTGAAACTGTCGAGGGATCAGAAGTTTCTCATGGACCGTCTTCTTCATTTCGAGCAACCAATGTCAGATGCAGCATCCTCCTCTGGTGAGGAAACTGACTCGACAGATGAAGATGTTCCTGAACCTGTCATCAGCAATAAAAGGTAAAATTTTGGACGCGTCAGAGTTTTTGATAAAACCTTTCAAGAATTTGTTCGAATCAATTTACTTGATGTCATTACGAGACTTTTGATTCGTTAAATTTCATTTTCTCGTCGTGAAATGGCTCAGGAAGAAACCTGTGGTGGAGGATGAGAAAGAGCCTCGGGTGATGCCTCCACTGGTGACGGCGTCGAAGCCGAAGGCGAAGAGTGCCCCGCGGAAACCCTCCGTTCCCAAGGAAAAGAAGAAGCCCGAGCCGAAACGGCGTCCTAGAAAGTCGACCCCGACGTCCAGCTCGTCGGCATCTCAACCACTGTCAGGTTCCACTCCCCCGGGTTCCGGCTTACTGCAGTCCAACGTGCATTCCGGGGTTGGCCTGACATATGGAGTTAGTTCAACGTTGGCCAGCCATTCGTTGAGCCAACTTGCCCGAGCAACTACTGTTGGTTCCCTGCAAGACTGGGCCCGTCGTGATCAGAATCCGTCTCGGTCATCAGATCCGCAATGATTGATTGGTCTCATTTTTTAAATTATGGAATGAAAAATTGGTTGTTGTTGTTCTGACGTTTTCGAATCTTTCTTGATTTCAACCTGGAGTCCGACTGAGTTGAAATGCGATCCATTTCCTTTGAATCGAAAATTTAGCCTCTTGTCGAACGGAATTTACGAACGAAGGCCCCTCATGTGTTCAGATTAGAGGTGTAAAAATTAGAGCAAAATTGGTTTCATGGAGCTTGTCCAGGTTAGTTCATTCGTCATTTCAGTTTCTATTGTGAGATGGATATGGACGTAAATAATGAAAAAAGTGCTGAATAAACTGTGAAGATGCATTTGAAGAGGAACGCAGACATCGTGATAGCTTTACGGGCTTCATGTGGTAATCAGCATTTTTTTATATATCACTTCGAAGCCCAACTTCGCCTAGTGCAAGATTTTTGTTATGCACAAATATCGCCAGATTGTAGGTTTTTTTTTTTTTTTTTTTTTTCCACTTGAGGTGCTCAGGTGCGATGCCAGTTTAGTTTCGAATTGATCATTTTGATCAGCTTACTGATTCAGGCAACATTGCGGTAAGTTGGGCATTGAAATGAAAGCAATCAAAATAAGTTCTTTAGTGGCTTGGTTGGCTTTTTTTGCAATCTTGCGCTTCATGGAATGTGATTAAATCGTGATTGGTCTGACTTCCTTGAAATAATCTCACTCGCATAAGACCAGGGGTGGAAAGAGTCCACATATTCCAGCGAAATTTTGCAAGTTCGTTCGAAAAATAAAAGCTGCCGTATCTTGAGTACTGTTCAATTGGCTATAAAGATGAGTTACCAACTAAAATTTGAAAATTGTTGTGCTAGAGCACTTCGGTTATGTCCCCCTTGGCATTCCAGCTTGTGCGGACTTCAAAAAAGCAAGTATTCGTCTATGAGTCAGTTTCTTTTTTCTTCTCTGTTGCAGACGGTTAATTCTTGAGGAATAAATGGCATCCGATGTCGAGGAAACGCTCAAGCGAATTCAGTCGCACAAGGGCGTGCTGGGAGTGATAATCATTAATTCGGAGGGAATCCCGATCAAGACCACGATGGACAACGCGCAGACGGTGCAGTACGCGGCGCTGATCGGCCAACTGACCGACAAAACCCGAAGCACGGTCCGCGACTTGGATCCCACGAACGAGCTAACATTTTTCAGAATACGATCCAAGAAGCACGAGATCATGGTGGCCCCCGACAAGGAGTACATGTTGATCGTGATACAGAATCCGAATGAAGCCTCTGGTTTATAGCATCCGTCTGCTTTATTGTTTGCTTTTTTTTCTACATGGGTGCTGGCGTCCTGGGTGTTGTATTTGTTGTCAGCTTCGAATTCAAGAGATCATGTGCCGACTCACTTCTCGCTTTTTTTTGCTGTTTTCGTCTGGATTCTTCCCGATCCATTTTCTTGGCTCTTCACCGAAACTTCGCATTTCCATTACCTGTATTAAAGATATATGTACGAGTCGCATTTGCGCGCGCTTTTTTCATTCTGGTGTTCTAAACAGAAAAAGAAACTTTTTCGTGATGTTCGTGAATGATGTGGAAAACACGATTTTGATTGGTTGATTATGCTCCGAGTTTGAAACAAGATATACTAATTTGTTGCACGGTAGAAAAATATTCGTTTTATTCTGAAGTACAGTATAGAACAAAGTTCGTTGTAAATTATATCGAAATGTCTTGTAAATTATGTTCGTATGAGATTTTCCCTCGTAGACAGAGGTGTGGGTCATTTTGCGATGAAATCCAGAAAGGAATTACTGCTTGGCTGCGTTTTCATACGATCACTTCGTGGTGCACGCATCTACTTTTTGGCTGTGACGGACGAATATTTTAAACTCATCGAAGGCAAATGTCAGCTTCTTGAAGTCTGAACGTTATCATTGCCCCGGGTTTCCTGTCTGCAGCATGTGCATTCCAGTCAGATCGTGCATCTTATCTCGAGGCAAAGTTAGATTGACAGCAGATAAGTTGAACATGATTCGACAGAAGTCAACGCGGCTCGAACGCATGTCACCCAGACTGATAAACAATCCCTTGGGTTTCGACAGCTTCTGTCGCATGATTTGGTTCAGAAGACTTCCGAACGTAGAATAACGTGGTTCAAAAACACAATGGCGATTATTGACAAGCTATGGTTGAAGAAAGTGATCAATCACAGTAAATTACACGAGGGTGAGGTCAATGTCTGTCACTACGTAGTCTCTAAAGGGCTGTCCAAGGGTGAAAACTACGCAAGCCTGACCTACAGATGCGCTGTCGTGTATCAAGTGCAAAATGAAGGGCAAGAAGAACGCCGACTCGATCTTTTCATCAAAACTCTCCCATTCGGTGAATATATACGTTGATGGTTTTCCGAATTCTCCACTCGAGTGGGCTGACAGAATTTAAGACATCCCTGCAGGTGAACAACATAAGGCTGCCATGGAAGAATTCGGTGCGTTCGTTAGAGAAGCCGCATTCTATCAAGAGTTGCTCCCCGACATGCGGAAGAATGTTGACGACGTCGGCGCTCCGAAATGGTGTTATCCTGATGCCCCGATTTGTGTCTTCTCGCAGAAAGACGGTCCAGATGCGACCATCGTCATGCTGGACTTAAGCCTGCTCGGATATCGTGTGGGGGACAGGTAATTGAGACTCTTTTCATCGGCTAAATTGGACGAGGACGCGAAGCCTTCATGTTGAATTTCAGACAAAACGGAGTTACGGAGGACGAAGCCAGGATCGCGCTGCGATCTCTCGCGAAGTTTCACGCTAACGGGATTGAAATCGCTCGGAAACTCGGTTCAGATTACAATTCTAGCGCCAAATATCCAGATATCCTGAAACCTCCGTTCGATTCTAACGTCATGAGGGATTTCATGAAGGGCAACTTGGTCTTTCGTCACATGGAGAATTCGCTGCGAAAAATCCCTGGCCACGAAGCAAAGGCGGATCGACTGAAAAAGTACTTGGACAATACGTGTGTTGACGGAGCTGAGCGACTCTTGCTGATGCGTCAGTTTAAAGGGAACCCTGCCCTAAACACATACCAGCTCGGTGATTGTTGGGTCAATAACATGATGTTTCGGTCAGTCGATCAAAGGGTCCAACTGTTGCTTCCGTATCTACAATTATTATCGATTCCATAGAAAACAAAAAACAAAAAAAAACACTCGTAATGTGCATTCGATTTGAATGAACTAATCGAACTTCGCAAGGGAAGTGCCCACGCAAACTATTCTTGAAAGTTGCCAAACGCTCCGTCAAATTTTGTGCCTTGATTTGTTCATCAAATGAAGCATTTTAAGATCTAACTGATGTTGTGTGTCGAAATTAGAGAAAAGTGCATCTTGGTAATCGTGAGAATACGTTATTCTGACGTATTCATTTATTTATTTATTTTTTGCTCAAAATAACTGTGTCGAGGTACAAGTAACATATACCGTGTTTCTTACGCAGAGACGGAGACGATGAAAAAGGAAACAAACGTGTGCGAGGGATAAGACAGCTCGACTTCCAACTGGTTCAAGCGGGTTCGCTGTTTCCCGATCTTCACTATTTTTTCGGATCGAGCACCAACATTGAGCTTCGGAGGAAAACGAAAACACTTCTGAAAGAAGAATACTATCCCGTTCTGTTTCAAGTTCTTTCGGAGTTGAAAGCGCCGCTGAAGCCGACCGACTACACTTTCGACGACTTCTGGAAGGAATTTCAGGCTGGTAAAGAATTCACTTTGCTCACAGGAATGTTCGTGTTGCCGATTATCATGGCGCGGAAAGACGATATTCCCGACTATCAGGAGAATGACCTCGCAATAGAGGATTTTCAAAGCATGACTGAAGGAGTGATGGCTGGCGAATCCAGTCATAAAATTTTGGAAAGGTTCGCGGATATTGTTCAGGAAATGATTGACGATGGAGTTATTTAGGAATCTCACGAGCCCTGGATGATCTTTTGTTTGCTTTGGTGTTTATCGAGTACATATTTTCGAGCTTGAGGAAATGGTCTCAGGTTCGGTGACTGACTTCGCGTGTTCGAAGCCGGAGTGCTCTTCAATCTGAATTCGTGAATTTAGTTTCTTTTGTGTTCTGTGGAGTTACGTTTCAATGAAATCATTCATTCTTTCAAGTGGAACTGCGATAATTTATCTGCACGAACTATCGATTCCATCGCTCAACTTTTCTTTCTGAAGAATGTCCAGATCCTGATTTATCTTCTGACGTCACTGAGGTTTTTATGGTCTTCTTACGTGAACGTGCGAGTAAAAGGAAGAGCAAAAGAAACGATTCGTTCTTTCATGAATCTAATCACATTTGAACGAAACTTAGGGAAGCGTACTTCATTCTTCGATGATTACAGGGGCGGCCCTAGTATAAGTGGCACCTTCGTGCATGAACAAATTTGGCGCCCCTTACGAAAAGGAATGCTTGCTGTATGATAATTTAAAACGATTGAAAAGTTCCTATTTTACAAAATATTATTTCCTTGCTAAACAATAGGAAATATAAATGAGTATAAAACGCAACATGAACTCAGTAATTATAGAAAACTTGTACAGTATAGTCCAGTGTTCTCACTGTTGAAAATTACTGTTGAACCCCTGGAAGTTTGTTGTAACAATATTTTATTTGGGCTGCAAACGTTGTCTTGTAGTTCTTCCTTTTTTACTTATGCACAGCACGCAGTACGTTTGAAGATGAGCCTATTTTTTTCGAATTGCATTGCAAGTGCTTTTCAATTTAATCATTTTTTGTTTTTCAAGAAAGATGTAATTTTTTAACAAAAAAGGGTTTGAACAACAAGCTGGGATTTATGTCCACCAGCACCAATTTTCTCTTCTGACTTCCTAATCCACGTTTTTTCAATATTTGATTGCACTCAAATAGTCATGTGGTACATTAAATACTTCTTCATTTAGATATGTTTCTCTCTGTTACTTGTCATTTATTTGAGGTAAATAGTGTTAGCATAAATAATATTTCAGGACACAATCAAGGTGTTTTTGAGCACCAATATAAACTGTCAAAATTCTGTAAATCACTCTTGCATTGTAAACTATATGATAATGCTGGTATTCCATGTAGCTATGTTACAAAATTAAAAAGAAATGAAGTGTTTTTCCACTCAGTTTAAATGTGCATTAAAATTTGAAATGCAGTATACAATGTATGCCTTGACAAATTGAGCATCATGTCTTCCAATACAAGCAAATCAAGTTATTATTTTGTAGATAACAGCATAAATTCTTCAGTCTCCAGTTTCTTTCTGCTTCTTTCGTCCATAACTTGGGCCACTGCCATTGAATATACTCATCAAAGGACGTCTACTATTTACAGTGGTTCTCAGCCAAACCCACCAATCTTCCACATAAGTCTACATAGCAGGGGCACTGCCTAAGATAACTTCAAGCCCAGCTGTATAGACGCCACACTCAGGCTGTGTGGTTTTTTACCAACATCGGCACCAGCCAAGGTGCAAATTTCAACGGTGGAAGTCCCATTTGGTCGCCCCCTACCTATAGGCGCCTTCCTGCAGTGAAAAATCTGCACATCGGGTAAGGCCGGCCCTGGATGTTGATAACTTCTTATAATCTTTATCAAAACCGGACGCAGATCAGATCAGTATCCTTGGCTATTCACGAGGATTCCTTGTGCAATTTTAGTTCTGAAACTTCACGAGCGATATCGTTTGGTAGTTCTATAGAATTGCAGATTGATATGAAGTGCAGTACAGTATTACAATACTGTGTTTGAAGGTTCTGTCGGGGCTCGGGAAGGTTATTTATGTCATCAAATTGTCTTCTGATTTGCAGTGCTTTGAATGATGAATGCAGTTTTAAATTGAGGAATTGTAGAACTAGGGCAAATGCGACATATACAGAAGGGTGGACAAAAAAAGTGAACTGATTTTCGACTTGCATTAGCTTGGTAGACAATTGAGCTGTGACAATAAAAAAGAGCACCGAAATGAATGCTTGTTCAATTCTCATTCAAAGGGTATGTAGTTTGGCGGTCACAAGTACCACAGCATGGTCACAAGAACCAATTGAGTGAACACTTCCAAAAAAAAATTTCCACGCAATTTCTTCAAATAAGCTGCTGTTCTCCTGAGCTATTTTTAGAGATAAATGTGGTTCAGGGCCAGTAATTCAACCTACAAACTTCATGGCCTTCAATAATGAAGGCAGCCATGAGCTCATCTTGAAAGAGAGGAGATTTGACTGCGTTAAACCTGCCCAGAGGAAGTGTTGGAGAGTAGCCTTTCCCTCAGTTAAATACGTTTGGTTTGTTGTCAGCTGGTTAAAAGCGTGCTCTAACTTTCCTTCGCCCCTCGCCCCACTCATTAACGTGGACGGCCGCGCATGCGTGCGCAACTGAGTTTCCCTCGTTACCTGTCCTAATTATTATTAGCTCCAGGCGGTCGACCGCCCCATAAATCTAACGAATACTATG
>CAJPEX010000169.1:95511-144985 GCA_905338405.1 Notodromas monacha | reverse complement strand
TTCGGTGACCAAGTTAAGCCGTTGGACGAGGGCCCGGGAAATTAGTGTGAGCTGGGCCCCCGAGTCGAGGAGAGCATACGCCGTATGCCCTTCAGGCTCCAGGCGGATTGCGGCCGTTTCTAGGAAGGCGCACGTGGGCCCGGGTGGCGGAGCGGAGACGACCAGGACGACGCGGCGTTCGGCCGCCGGTGGTTGTCAGCCGGCTGGTGCGGCGCGTTGCTGTTGTACAATAGGGGCGGCCGCGGCGGGTGCAGGTGCGGCAGGCGCTGCCTGTGCTGGTGGCGCGACCGGAGCTGCGGGCGCCGCTTGTTGGACCGCCGGGGCGGCTACGGCCGCGGGCCCTGCCTGTTGTGCGGGCTGCTGATTCCTCGGGCGGTTGCGGTTGCACGTAGTCGTATGATGCGGCTGCTGGCAGTGCCGGCATCTGTTGGGCAAGGTGCAATTGTTGCCGTAGTGGTCTCGGGAGAGACAGTTGCTGCAGAGCCGCCGCTGGCGGACTGCATGCAGTTTGTCCCGAACCGAAAGGTGGCACCTGATCGCCGTGTGGTTACCGGCGCAGAAGGNAAGGTGGCACCTGATCGCCGTGTGGTTACCGGCGCAGAAGGGACACGTCCCTCGATCCTGCTGGTCCCAGCGATTGTCTCGGTAATTGTTGTCCCGGTCGCAACGGGAGTTATTTTCATTGCGGCGCGGTTGTCCGCGATTATCATTCCGTCGGTTCGGGGAGCGACTTCGTGGGCGGTCAGAGGAGCGTCCGCGCCGCCGCCACTTGCGTGGGGGGCTGCCGGAACGCGATTGCCCTCGCCGAAACGATCGTCGCTGATTATTGTTGTTGCCCCTGTTTTGTTGCTGCCGTCGATTGCCATTGGAAGTCGACGGGGCGGCATTTGCCAGATTGACGTTGGCCGCAGCCGCTGGTGCTGCGGCTGCTGCGGCAGGTGGGGCCGCGGCCGGGGCTGCGGCAGGTGCTGCGGAAGCCGCTGCGCCGTCAGCCGGGGCCGCTGCGCCCTGGAATGCTAGAACTGGTGGCGCCTCCGCCATGCGGAGTTTGTGCGCAAAGTAGGACCGGATGAATCGGTATTGCCGATGAGGGCGCGTGGCCCAGACTGGGTCCAACTCAGGCATCTGAGCGTGGCGGTCGGTGTACGCCTGGAGGACTTCTAGGTAATTGCCGCGTTCGAGATGCGCGCGTAGGACCGGGCCCACGCGGAGGTGCACGAAATTCATGTCGGTCTGAATTGTGCTCAGTTTTTCAGTTATTTGGACGACTCTGTTAAAATAGTCGTAAAATTCAGGGAGAGTGTTGGGTGCCGGAAGGCGATCGAATTCGCGGTAGAGTTTCAGGCGTACCGCGTCCGTCTGCCCATATTCGGAGAAGAGCACCTGGAGAACGCTGAGGTAATCCATATTAACGTCTTGGTACGCGAATGCGCCGACGTTTTCCTTTGCGTCACCATCAAGGTGAAGGAGCAACACGCGGATTCGTTCGATGTCCGTGAGTTGCGCGGCAGGAATGATATGGACTGGCAGAAAGTCGCGCCAAAGGCGCTCAAACGGATAATTGGAGTCCGTCCGTGAGTTGCGCGGCAGGAATGATGTGGACTGGCAGAAAGTCGCGCCAAAGGCGCTCAAACGGATAATTGGAGTCCGCTTGGCCAGTAAATTTGTTGAAGGAGGCGTCGCGAGCCTGCTTCTCGTACGTTTTAACTAGGTCATGATGGGAGAGGCTGGTCGGTTGCCCCGTCCCATATATGGTGAGAGCGTGATGATACGCCTCGTAAGGTCTTCCCTGCGGCTGCAGGATTGAAGAAGGCCCGGACTCCGAGTTGCCGTAGCTGGCCGGAGCCGGTGGATGTAGTAGTGCGGGCGCCATGGGGCGCAAAGGGACGAGCTGTCCCATCGCGGGATGCAAAGCTGCCGATCCTGTGCCGCGCGACGTGCTGGGCATGTGCGGCGGTAGTACAGGAATCGGCGCCCCCCTGGGGGAGGGCTGAGGTGCGGCGCGCGCCACCGACGGCGTTGGAGGCGCGGGTGCCTGCGGTGCCGCGGGGAACGCAACCCCTAAAACACGGGGCTGTGTCGGGCGTAAGCGCGGCCACCCCCCGGTCATGACGTCCATGGATTGCACCAGAAGGGTGTTCACCTCGGTTGCCAATCGCGTGAGGGCGGCGATTTCGGGCTGCGTGAACGCAGCAGGAGNAACGTATGAGCAGCAGGGCTGCAGGTTCATACGTATAAATTTCGCACTTCAGTACCGAAGGGAACTTTGCCCAAGACTTTTTGGAAAAACCGGGGTTCGACCTTTTAGAGGCAAACCCACTGGCCACCACTTTTGTCAGGCCGATTAATGACAAATTAGAGGAGAGAATAAAACGCAGTCACTCAGCCTTTAACGGCCGGATCCTCTTTAACAGAGTCCCTTTAGAGTAAGCAGCTTTATCCAAACACACAACCACAGAAGGACACAAAGTACCCAGAGGTACTCGTAATCGCGCTAGGACGCAGAGAATAATTCCACACACAGGCAGATTCACCAGTGCTCGGTTCCAGCTCTCGAGATGTAATAATTCTTCCTCCCGAAGCCCCGCAGGCTTCGGGAGCCGGCGATCGCTGCCGGAAATGGTTCTCTTTGTTCTTGACCCGGTTTACCGCAATGCGGTAAACCGGGTGCCCTATCCGCTTCCGGGTTGGCGTGTAGGAGTTGCTGCGCGGTATACCCGAGCGAGGATGCTACGCTCGGGTTGCCGCGTGAACGCGACCCCACAGTACTGTAATTTTATGTCAGAAATTAGTTTCAATTTTGGTCAATATGAAGACATACTCCCTCTGCAACAATTTGGTGCCCAAGAATTCTTCTTTGAATAACAAAATGTGTGGTGCTCCTTAGGGGTTCTTGACCCATTAAACAGGGATTCCCTGCATCAATGTTCAGTGGACCACAAAAAATAACTGTTGAGAAAATTTGATTGTCAATAGAGTCAAACTGTATATAATTAAACCAATATTTGTATTCAAGGGTTATCAAAAATAGCTAGACCCTGAAATTTGGGCACCCAAACATATGAACAATTCAACTTAAAGACACTTAAAATTTTAAAAATGCAACCACCAACATGTAGACATTGACTCAAGATACAGCAGACACTTTTCCTAGAATTCTTGAAGAATTTAAGCATTTTAATTTCCAGCATTTTTGTATTTCTTTAATAATTTAATAATTTTACTTTCCAGCATTTTTTTCCTAATGAATTTAAGCATTTTAATTTCCTGCCTTTTTGTATTTATTCATGAAATTGAGCTATCCACTATAACAAATGCTAAAAATCAATATCATTTTAAAATTACCCTAATGCAAAATCAAAAACATCTGAAACAATCAGGAATTTTCTGAATGTTGAAAAAAAGCATGAAGATGCCACAGCTGGAGAAAAAAGGAAGAGAAGAGGACAGTTGCTGAATTAATGGATCTCAACATTCATCAGTATAGCAAAGAAATTGTGCTACTTCTGAGTGAATATGTCCATTGAGTTACTGTTTTATGTCCCCGATGCTCCACATGTTATTCATGAGTTGAAAAAACACTGATTGAATCATTATCAATCTGCAGAATTGTTCTCTCATTTTTAAAATAACTTTGATAAATATTTTGAAACACCAATTAAAAATTATATAATTTAAGTCTATGGGAAAACAAGACTCAACTTGGGACACTCTTGATGTACCAATTATGTCCACACCTGGGATTCTCACTGCTGTATTCTTCTTACAGTAAAAAAAAAAAAGTGTGTCATTCACATCAGTATATACAGTACAGTATCTCACAACAGCAGTCACAGAAATCAGTATAGGGCACTAATATACTGTCCACCATCTCCAGCCAGGTCCACAATGAAACTGAGTGACAGGAAAGCCCGACAGCAGTGTCGTGTACGGCCCAGAATGGAACGTCGGAGCATTTTATATACTGTACATATACAGTATATATATAGTACAGTATAACGGATAAGCAGCTCATGAGGACTATATGAAAAATAAAAGGGACACTGGGGTGGGAGCAAAAGGTTAGTGACCCGTCCTCGTGAAGGGAAACTTATTCGCCAAGGAGTGACTTGAGTATAATAATAGCGACGACGACGCTCCGTAAAAGCTAATAAATGAAATGGCTTTTGTATCTAATTTGTCTATATATACAGTATATGCATTCAGTTTTTTTTTTAAATATCATTTTTAAATTAATGTTTTTGAAATGCGCAGGAGATATTGCACCAAGTACGGTTCACAGTTTTCGATTATAACCATTTACGTTTCTATATTCCAGTAACTTTGTCAGCGTTACCAACAGACCAACAGCCGCATTTCGCTACTGTCGAATTTTGTCGAACTTTCGAGTAAAATTCAAGTTTATCCACTGCATATAGTTCATGCTTTTTTCTGCTTTTCTTGAGTATCGCCCGTTTTCAGTTTCTTTTTCGAATTTTTACTTGTTTCTTTGTAAATTTTTATCGAAGTTATATTTATATTTCAAGTAAAAAAAAAAGATTTTTCATCATTGATTTTGGTGGGGGTCGCATCTGCTTTTGGTAACACTGGCGAGTCACAATGACTGCTTGGCAAACAATTATTACAGGCCGCGTTTTAAAGACTTTGAATCCAGTATTCCACATTTCAAAACTAGAAAAATGGTGAAACGAAAAAACTTGAAAATAAAATAAAAAACATTGAAAAGAAAAAGGGCAACTAAAAAAATGAATAAAAGTTGAGAAAGATAGGTTGAAAAAATAGAAAGTAAAAGACGACGAAAGATAAAAGACTGAAAAGGAAATAATTTAAAAGCAGAAAACATCAACTAATTAAAAAATTTAAAATAACTTTGCTTAAAATCCAACAAATTAGGAGTCAAAACGCGGCTGAGCGTCGCATCTGTTGGTAACACTGGTAAGCTACTGTTTGGCCAAGAAATATATGGACGAAATTTAAAACATTAAATTCGGTGCAATACTGTACTTCATTCCAAAATTTAAGAAATATAAAAACTGAAGAATCTTGAAAATAAACCTAAAAATTGAATAAAAATTTGATAAAAGCTCATAAATAAAAATTTAAAACATCGGAAAAAGATGAACTGAAAATAGGGGATTCAAAAGAAGCAGACAAAAACATGCTGAAGTATTGAAAAACTTGAATTTTACTTGAAAGTTCAGCAAATCCGACAGCAAAATGCGGGGGGAAATCGAATTTGTTGGTAACGCTGGCAAAGTTACTGGAATAGTGGTTGACCAAAAAATTTGAACCAGACTTGGTGCAATAACTCCTGCACCTCAAAAAGATTGAGAAAAAAAATGTTATGTTGACTTGAATCCTAGAACATTTCACTTCAAAATTCCAAATCTCATAATTTCCATCCATATTCAGTTGAGGTAAGTGTCTGATGGTAATACTGGTGGTAATTTTTGAAAGAATAACAAAAAATTTCTTCAACAAATAATTTAAATGCTAAAGCTAATTTTAACCTGAAAGGCAGTTCAGTCTTCTTCAAATTAGTAATTTTAAAACTCATTTTACTCTCTACCTCAGAAGAAAATAATTTTCTATAATGGATAAATATCCCACATTATTTGTTTTATCCTGCCTCAGAATTAAAAAAAAGACCCTATAACTGTGATAGGAAAATACAAATATATATCCAGCATCATTTGGAATTGGAGCAGATTCAACTTTTCTCCATCTTCAGTTTTTGAGGCACAGTATTCCAATTTGGGTGCAATTTCTCACTACTTCACAAAAAAAAATGTCCATGTATGATTTTATACAAATTTTCAGATGCATTCAATATAAGATATTAATCTGATCCCAAAATATTAAAAAATTTGAACCCAGAAAAAAGGCTTCAATTTACATCCCTTTGCAAAACAAGTGCAAGTTTTGCACAATTAAAACTTCAAATCTACCCTGAGCAAGCTCACTTTGAGTTGATACACATTTTGTTGCTCTATATATAGATTCTAGATTTAATATGCAGTGGGACCCACTGATTACCCAGACTACAGTTTGAAGGGAGATTAGTGCATTACTAATCTCCCTTTATTAGAGATTAGTACTCTATTAGAGCCTATTAGAGATTAGTACTCCAATACCACATACATTTTCAAAGTAACCTCCAATCTATTTCTCAAGAAACAGGGCACAATAGAGACCAATGGCAGCCATATCTCTTTATGTTACTGAGAGTAAGCATAATGATACACCTCTGGGGCAACCTGAGACCTTGCAGCATCCAGCATTTGCTGCTGCATATTAAACTGCTGTTGATGCTGCAATGGCAACACTGCTGCAGCCAACTGATCCTGAAACCCTGTCCTAAACTGATGCCCAGTATGCTGCTGCTGCTGCTGCTGCTGCTGTCTGCCCTGCTGTTGCTGCATCCTTTGCTGTTGCTGCTGTTGTTGTTGTTGTTGTTGTTGGTGATGGCTCCCACTGCCAGATGAATCCTCACTCTGTCTGCGCCGCCTTGGCAACTGCTGCTGCTGCTGCTGTTGGGGTCTAGCACTCAGCAAAGATGGCCGCGCACTGAAGTCCACCACCAAGTCCGGCATGGCGGCTGCAATCCGACGTTCCAGGGCTTCTAGTCTAGCCTCGACATTCGCGTAGCGTCGACCGTCAGATTCCGCAGCAGCGATGCGGGACTCGAGTTGCGACATCTGAGAGCGGAGTCGGGCAACGGTGAGCTCGAGTTTCTCGAAGGTCAGCAGCGACTTCTGGTGGCGGATCTCGAGTTGAAGGTAGCGGGCGTCCGAGGAGGCGGATGGATTTGACAGAGCGGCAGCTACTGCGTCAGCTAGTGACGGTGTAGCAGCCACTTTGTCTTGCAGAGGATGCTGTTGGTGCGGGTTATGTTGTTGTTGTTGCTGTTGTTGTTGTGGCTGTTGCTGCTGCTGTTGTTGTTGTTGGAGTGGTGTAATGGTGGTCCTTTCCTTCGCTGGAATTGCTGCATATATAGGGAATAAAATTTATTTTAAGAGGTCAATATGTTTCAAAATATGTTGGCAGCATATATGCAGGTATGATTTTTTGTAAACTACATCTATAAGGATGTTAAGTTTTAAAATGTTGGTTGAACTTGAATACTGCATTTCTAATTTTTAGATTTTTGGTTTTACACTTCAACTTATCTGCCATATATCTGTTTTTGCTGGTACAGGTGGTACCTTGCAATTTAACTACAATCTGTTGCCAAACTAGGGTCAAATTGCAAATTGGTTGAACTGCAAGACACTACATCAAATTCAAAATATGAGTACAAAAACGTGAAAAATGGAAAAAAGGTTTAAATTGCAAGGGTCAAATTGCAAATCAACCTCCCTAGAAATTTGACCTCCAAATTGTGGGATGATTGAATTGCAGGAGGTCAGACTGCAAGATTACCACCTGTAATCTGGAAATGCTGCTTACATGTGAATAAAAAGAAACATTGTTAGCATAGGGATAATGTTCACTTCAAGCAGCAGTTCTACTGAGTATTATGGTAATATTGCTGTATTCACTTGAGTACCAACCATCTTCAAACCAAACAGGACCAAGTTTGGGAAAAGCACTTCACCTGGTCAAGAGTTTTAGGAAAGATTTCCAGCAGTTTTCCATCACAAATTTTTTTAAACTTTCTATATCATTTAGGTAGATTAATTTTGATTTTTCTCATTGATATTTTACCACATAGTTTGGGTCAGAAAAGGGCTGGTATGGTAATGACTTATGAGATTTACCCTTGAAAAGTGTAGAAAAAATGCTGCTGAGTTTAAAAAAAAAATCTACAAAAATGTTGATTTAAGCACATATTCCAAAATTTTCTTCTCTTAGTTCTGGAAATAACTGCTTGCCAATATTTGCTCAGGTGACAGCTTCAACTGTTGAACCTACAAAGTTCATACTGACAAGAATGCATAGGGCTCATAAGATGATATGAATACATATTTACTGTTATTTAATATTTATACTTATACTTTAGCTACTCTCAGATTTTGAACACTCAACAAATATACATGGCAAGGCTTAATCAGGTTGATTTGAGAAAAATGAAATTTGTTTGGATTGAGCATGATTTAAAGTGTTACATTATTTTAGACATCAATGTTAGTCACTTGAAGGATATGTGTAATTTTTAAACACTTGACCTTTATAAGGAGAAGGGTCTAGAGTTGGTGTATATCCAAAATAAATAAAGCAATTTTTGCTTACCATACACTGCAGCATCAGAGCCATCAAGTTTTTGCTTGACTGGTGAGAAGATGGATTGCTGCATTGAGTTATTGTTTTGCATCAAGCTTTGGCCCAAGCTCTCAACCCTGTCAGAAATGGGTAGAGCACCAACTTGGAGCTGTTGACCTTGAGATTGGTATGGAAGCATGTTTTCTTGCCTTTGCTGAACAGCACTCTGCTCCTGGGAAGACAGTTGTAGCTTGTTGCTCTCTGCTTTTTCCTAATGTTTTGGAAAATGATAAGTTCAAAATGATTATCATCCTATGAACTAAGAGTACAAATTAATATTTGAAGGGACCATTCATCAGAGCCAGAACCAGCAAGCTCTGAAATAGTCAAAGAATATTTGAATGGATTTTGATTGCAGTGCTCTATAGAATCATTACTTGACACAGTTTTGGAAAAAATCTTTTTATACATGGGTTTTCTCAACATGCCAAATGCCTGCACTGTTATTCATGCATTAACAATAAAGTTTTCTCTGCTAACCATTTAGGATACTTCAAATTCAGCATTCCTAGATGCAATATTTTGTCACTTTGGCATTTCTAAATCTGATGAAACTGTCTTCAGCTGACCCATGCATCAATAATTTATTATACACAGTGTAACTTACAATAAAACCAACAATTGGCATAGCTTGAGAAAGAAAGAGCTTCATTGTTGAAACTGCTTGAGTGATTTATGTTTTTATAGTAATTCTGAGAAATATATGCTTGGATCTTAATTAGACTGACATATTTGGAATGATACAAAAAATTGACTTATGTGCCATGATGCATGGACTTGGTGCTTAGCACTCACAAGAATTTGAATGCAAGCCTGATTTTTGGCAGCAATGGCCAACACTATAGGTGTGTTTCCATGTGCATCTTTGATGCCTGTATCAGCTCCATTTCTGAGTAAGAACAGCACTGCTTCATCATAGCCCCTTTCTGCAGCTTTGTGCAAACTGGTCTTCCCATCCTCTCCACACATGTTCACCTCTGCTCCTCCTTGCACAAGCAAATTCAGTAACTGAAAAACAGCAAGCACATTTACTCAAAGGTATGCCTGTTTTCAATTTTAGACAATCTTATGGTACCCTTGGTCATGGAATGAGATGGACACAATTTTTACGATAGAATATTAAGTTAATTTACCACTGATGTTGGCTCTTCCAGTAATGTATGCATGTTGGAGCATACACTTGAATACTTCCCAATTTAGCTGGAATGGCAATACAATATTTTTATCATCACCTCTTGTGTTTGAACAAACAGTTGAATAAACCTACCAAAAATAAGTAGATGAATGATTCCACTTCTTTAAAACGTAGAAAACTGCAAAGAGAAGCCACAAATAGTCTGGCCTTCAGGCATGAAAAAAAGTTAATGATCAATCCCACACATTGCAATGCAGCTGATGGTAAAACCTGTGCAGTGAGCAAAAAAATTGGCCTCCAATTGTGAAATAAATATGGAGCAAATTCATGGAATTTATTTTGACACTGTAAATGGAATTGCAGTTGAACCTCTTTAAGTCAAATTTCAAGGGACCAGCAAAACAAGAAAATCAATTTGGGGAGATTTTGAATTACTGTACAGAGGTATGAGCTATACAATGCAAAGCCCTTTTGTTCCAGGAAACACAGAATAATTGAAAAAGGTGATATTCTGGGGGTTTAAATTGTTTCTTTACGTAAGTTGAAAAACTGCTGAACTTGGAGGCAGGGGTTCATTTGCCCAATCAAGTCTTTCATTTCCTTTCAAAACACATCAGTTTCTGTTTTTATTGCTTCTTTTCTTTCTGAAGTCAAGAAAATGATAAGCCACCTGGCCACAAAAAATTTGACTTATATGGAGGTTTTTAATATATTTTTTCTGAAGGGATTTAGACAGGGACCCAAAAAAAATTTGACTTAGGGGGCTATTTGACTTGAGGAGCCTTTGTTTGAGTTACCTGTAGCTTGACTTCATTGCAAGAGTTTTACATTTTTCAAGTAGAACAGGTGGACTCTCAGTAAAAAAATTCAAGGGACCAGAAAAAATGAATTGCAGACAAAATCATTGTAGACATAGAGATAGAGAGAGAGAGTGCACCTATACTCTTATGCTTTCCTGTATATTTTTGAAGAAGTGTCCATATCTTGAGACATTGTCCAGATTTTGGGGCAGGTTTTCTTTTTTTCATTTTGAAGAGTTGTGTCCCTGAGAAAAAATTCTTGAAATTATTGTGGCATAAAATCTTGTGATTTAGAAAAAAGTGAATAAATGAAACTCACCCCTTCCATGGTCATTTTGCATGAAAATTGAGCCCCATGTTACAAAAAAAAATATATATATATGTATATTTTTTGTTTGTTTTGGTTTTGTTTTTGTTTTGTTTTTGTTTTAAATGTATAAATAATTTAAATAATTTATACAAATAAAATAATTAAGCAAATAATTTATACAAATTTAAATAATTTATCAAATAATTTATTGAATAATTTAAATATATAAATATAAATATATATATATATTTATATATTTAAATTATTTAATATATATTTATATATTTAAATGATTTAATATATATATATATATATATATATATATATATATTTAAGTTATTTAATATATGTATATACAGTATATATATATATTTAATATATATATTGGAATTATTTATAGGGTGAAGTCCAATTTTTAGCTCCATTTTATGCAGAGCAAAATATACCGTCAACAAGGTGTTGGAGTCCTTCTTGCGTCGCCTGTTGAAAACTTCCACCAGGGGAGTGTTGCCTCGGTCATTCCTGGCATTGGGGTTGGCACCCGCGCGCAGCAGCACTTCCGCTGTGCTGGGTTTCTGGTTCCGGGCCGCCAAGTGCAACCCGGTCCACAGGTTCTTCTTGGCCCTGTCCACGTCGGCGCCCTTCATGAGGCACAAGCGGACCACGTCGTCTATCCCTTCCCGGCAGGCGAAATGCAGCACTGACCAGCCATCCTGTGATGAAGGAACACATATGCTGCATTATCATCATCACATATACTGTATAATTCATACCTATACCATGAGGATATATGAATATTCTTATACAGTATTATTTTATGATTTATTTTCTTTTAAGTTGTATTTTCTTTTATGATGTATTTTCTTTTATGTTGTATTTTCTTTTATGATGTATTTTCTTTTATGATGTACAGTATTTTCTTGGTACTTTCCTGTTATTTCAGTACCTCATTCCTAGACTGCACTACCATCCAGACAAATCTTTAGGACAAGTTCAAAATCGCAATGGCCTACCAGAAACTGAATTTTATTTTTCCGCATTCTGCTGAAACTGATTGTGGGAGGCAGTTAGGTAAATTTAGGTTAGGTCAGGTTATGTTAGTTACAAATATCTTTTAACTAACATAACCTGACCTAACCTAACTTTACCTAACCGCCTCCCAAAATCAGTTTCAGCAGAAACCCAAAGAAAGCAGAAACTGACTTTGGGAGGCGGTTAGGTGAAGTTAGGTTAGGTCAGGTTAAATTGGTCATAGGGAAGGTACAGAGATAACAGAAAAGTAGGTACTGAGATAACAGGAAAGTACCATTTTCTTTTATGATGTATTTTATTTTATGATGTATTTTTCTTTGAAGATGTATTTTCTTTTATGATGTATTTTCTTTTAAGATGTATTTTCTTTTAAGATGTATTTTCTTTTATGATGTTTTTTCTTTTATGATGTTTTTTCTTTTATGATGTTTTTTCTTTTATGATGTATTTTATTTTATGATGTATTTTCTTTTATTTTGGTTTCTTTATGCAGCTTTTTTCTCTGTTTCCCATTCTGAAGTGATTGAATGCATTTGAATGGATTTGGGTTGGGTAGGAAGGGGTTTGGATGTGGGAATGTTGATTGAACCTTGTGAATGCTGAAAAACAGAAAATAAAGCTTTCTGTTCATTCAGGTATGAATGCAGCTATGCACTGTATGATGTAGCTATGTAATGTTGAATTCCCCAACAACAAATTGTGTTGTAAAGAATTTCTTTTTCATGAAAAAGTGTCTTGGTCTTGGAAGTGTCCCATCATACATATAGGTACAATGCTATAAAAATCTCATTTGAACAAACTCATTTTTAGGCTGTGATTAATTTTTGTCCCTCATTCTGTGCATGAGCCATAGTAATTATTTGATGCATGTTAGGAAAATGAAAAAGAATGAAAATGTGCAGCATTCCAACTTCATCAATACAGAAGCAAAACCTTTTGTGAAGGAAACTTGATGCCTAAAAAATGCACACTTCTTGGAATTCCTCAACTGAATTTTAAAATGCTTGTTTTTTTCCAAATACAGAATTGTAAATGGTATGCCAGAAAAATGTTTCTCTATTTTACTTTGACTGAGTTGAATTGAATCAAATTCATACAAAAGTTGTACTGGAAAGATTTTTTTACTGTCTCTGCTTCATAAGTACCACAAATGTTTTCAAAATATTTCAATGCACACAATTTCAATGAGAAACATTCTTTGTATCATGATTAACTCTTTGATGTGCAGATCTACTTTTACAGAGCAGCAAACCTTATTTGGTTGCACAGTGCAAAAATGTAATCATGGGGAATCACAGGTGTTACCTTGCAATTTGACCATCCTGCAATTCAATGGGATGTCAACTCACAATTTGACCTCTTCTGCTGAGGTATTCAGCCTGCAGAGAGGCACAAAACATCAAATTTCATGCAGAAAATGTGCCATCTGACTGATCTGACACATGTCTCCAAATTTGACCCTCTAGTCCAGCAACAGATTAGGGTTGAATTATAGGGTACTACCTGCATACCACCTGTGGTCTGCCAGCAGGGCTCTCAAATTGTTATGGAACATGTGTCATTGTATGTTTATGAGGTACTGTCCAAGTGATACAGTATATGCACTGGTCAATAAATAAAATACATTAATGGCTTTTTGATCTCAAAAATTTACTTAGTAGATGCAACCTTTGAAATATTTGAGTAGGTGTGACTACTCTAAAAAAAATCATGACATAGCCCAGGATATTCCAATAAAGGTTCTGGGATTTTTTTTCAGATTTTTGAAAACATTCTTCAATAATACTGCATAATGCCAAGTGAAAATTTCCAGTCATAGCCAGAGTTATTCACCACACACATCACTATGGGTGAAAAAAAATCATCAGGCAGGCACTTTTCATTTTATTTTAATCATAATATAAAATGTGCAGAAAAGCTATATAGTTAAAACAAAAATTTCCATTTTTAGCTAGCCTGGCAGTTTATAGCACCCATCTGATGGTGATATGGGTGAAGAACTCTGGCTGTATCTGAAAAGTTGTCAATCATCATCGTGGAATAAATTGAAAAATATTTCTAAAAATCTTTAAAAAAATACCAGAACCTTAGAACATCATAGGCTTTGTCAAAAAAAAAATGTTCCCCCACAAAAGCACCCACCCACAAAAAAATAATATATCATAGGTCGCGTCCAACTAGGACAACCCTCTTATTTCCAGTTATTCCCAGAGGTTGTTTTTTTTTTTAATATCACACCTGGTCCGCCATGTCCATATCCCGGGCAGCCGGAAGGAGTTTCCTCACTGTGGTCCAGTCAGACTCCAGTGCCGCCTCCAGGACCCTGAGGTCCACTACCAAAGAAGGGGACATGGTGTTGGAGTTGAGCGGACGAGTCGCTTGCATGGATGTAACCTGGGTGGGCTAAGTGAAGGGTAAATGGCTAAATGCTATATACAGCCAGGAAGAAGAGTAAAAACCCTGTGAAAGGGGCTAAAATCAAACTAACATGGAATGGTGTATAGTAAATTTTTCCGTCAGCCCATTTCGAAAAAAAAAAAACTTCCACAGTATGGATGATTCCAAGTTTTATCTCTTTGTGCTATGCTGGAGGATTTTCAGAGTTACAACCTTTCAAACGCCTCTTGCATTTAAACAATATCACAGCAATATTCCTGCTAGGGTTAAATTCCTGCAGTAAGAAGAACTCACTCTGTGAATATAAGTATCAGGGTATTATTGCCTTACTGTAATGAAATACAGAGAGACCCCCACATGCGGACACCTTCGACAAATTCGACATAGGGACACTTATTTTCCCAGAAAAAAATAACAAAAATGCCCCAACATGAGGACACTGACTCAACTTAGAGACATTTTGTGATAAAATTGCAAATAAATTTCAGGCCAAACGACAAGAAACACATATTCCCAACCCTGAAATTGATGTAAGAAAAGTTCTTGGGCATTTCTCTCACCAAATTACCATCCATTTAGCTAATTAAAAAAAATATACCTCCAGCATAGAGGGACTTCTAAATTTTTTCACTTGAATGTTATTTTTGTAGATGCCAAAATTTCAGTCTACAGTACAGAGATACACTATTCAATGCTCCAAATGTTCTTATTGAGTTGAAAATGTATTCACTAATTCAAATTCAAGTGGCAAACAATTTTTTTCAGGGAATTCTGAAGAATATTTCTTTCATGAAGCACCAATTAAAAATTATATAATGTAAGTCTACAGGAAAACAAGACTCAACTTAGGGACATTTCAACTTGGGGACACTCTTGATGCACCAATTACGTTTGCATCTGGGGGTCTCACTGTACAGCTGTTTTAGAAAGAATCAAGTGAACTAAAACTAAACTTTCTTTGACATCCATTTGTGCTTTTTATGATGCTGCTTCCTCTCAAAAATTCAATATAAGAAAAAAGGCCATTTAAATTTCTTCTAGTAAAGTTGAATCAATAAGAAAAAATACAGACACAGACAGATAAAAATGACATTTCAGTGTATTTCCTCATTCAAAATGCATATGCTACACTGTAAGTATACATTCAAAGGTCCTCACATTCTAAAACAATATTCTTGAATAAATATAAATGTACTTTCAACCAGACTTGTCAATGTCAAAATTTACTGCTGGTGAAAGGAATGATCAGGAGTTTTCCCCTCTCTCTCTGCTGCCACCTTGTGGTGGGAATTTTTTTCAGATATAGTGAGAGGAAATACATGTTATTTTGGCAAACACAAACAAATTCAATCACAGTCACATACAGAACTTAAACATCATTGTAAAGATTCTTTGTGTCATTTGTTCATTTGTAGTTATTCTGGAGGAATAAATCTCGGTTTCCAGCCTGGGCCAAATAGGTACTCAACAGTACTGCCCTTGCAGTTGGATTCAGACCATAGTAGGGCAAGGCAACTGATGCTGGAAGCAGGTTCCTGTTACTTCCACCTGCAGGGTTTTCTTCCAATCCTTGTCTTCTTCTGTATCTGCTCAATAATATTATAGGATTAAGGTTCATTATATTCTCACTTTAATTTATGTTCATCAGAAATTAAAACAGACTCACCCTGATGATGATGAAGAGCTTTTCCCTCCTTTCTTGTGCTTATGTCCATGCTTGTGCTTGTGAACATGTTTGTGGTAGTGCTTGTGTTTGTGGTAATGGTACCTGTATTTATAGATTATGAGTGTCAATAAAGGTGTGAAATCACCAAATGAGAATTTTTCAAAGTTTTTCAGTTTAGATCACAGTTTTATCATAGTCCTGTTCATCTTTCCTTGTTTAATTTTTGTAATGCTTATGGAGGAGTAAAGCACTTATTATTATTTCCAGAATATTTTTCCAATCCTTGATGCTGAGCCAAAATTGAATGGACAGAAAACCATCACTTTTTATAAGTTCATCTCATCAGTCAAAGGAATAAGGGATTTTTAAATGTCATTTGATTGCTTCATGAAGTTTCCAACAATCTTATTATCAACATAAAAAAACCTAAATTTCCTAGCAGATGTATTGGGTAATATATGCTTAAATGTATGAATTTTTCTTCATGATCCTGTTTTTTCATGATCCTGTGAAATTTTTGGGGATGCTGAGTGAGACAAGGTTGCCAAAAGGTCTATTTATGGGCAGCAATAAGTAGTGTATATAGTTGAGGAATTTTAATATTGAATAAATATCCTAAGGAAACAGACAAAAAGACCCTTTAAAAGTCTTATTTTGATTCAGCAATGCTTTGTATGATGCAGAAGCTTTGTTCACCTCCACTGCCAAATTTAAAAGTATAATTTGATCTAAAAAAAAACTTTCACCATTGCTTCTTATTTGAAGATACAGCAGTACATGAATAAGTTTTTACACTTCTGTACTTGAAATATTTGTAAAAAATGGTTTAATGATCCATCACTTACTTGGCTTTGTCTCCAGGCTTTGGCAGGGGTCCAGGTATTGGGTTTGCATCTCCATCACAAATGAAGAACAGCTCAAGCAAAATAAAAACAGCCCAACTTCCAGCCAAAATTCTGCTCAACTGGAAACAAATATATGATGCTATCAAAAATCTCAGCACTGCTAAACAATATAATAAATTCCTCACCTGCATTATTTTTGTCAAAAATGTAACAGCAAAAAAATCAAGGATTTTTCTTCTTCTTCTTCTTCTGAATATTGAAGTATAAGAATGTAATAGCACAAATCTAAACTGAATCAAACCCGAAAGGAGTCTTTCGATTTTTATACCCAAGACGCGGTTCTTTGGGTTATTAAACACTCCACTGGGTTTCATGCTTCAAATCATCTCGACAAGACGTCAAATTTGCTCGTTTGGGCGTGAAAGTTCGTTTTTTTCCTCCTTATTGTAATCGCTTATACTTTATTTATCACTTGAATGATGATGAGATTATTGAAGAAAGTTGTGTGTTCCCAACAGCGGAAAAATCTGTGAAGCAGCGGATGATGAATTTGAGCAGTTGTATATCAACTTATTGATGGTTCATCAAGCGAGACATTAAACTGCAGCAGTTGCGTTTTCTGGATGAATTGTAATCCAAGCGCCACTTTCCCAAAAATATATGTGGAAAATGTATTGGTTCGTTTATTTTTCAGCATTTACCACCAAAGGGTTTCATTATTTTTATTTTAAAAGTCTATAGGGATTCTTCACAAAGTATTATAAAATTTTGATGATTTGATTATTTTAAAACAATTTTGTGAAATCAGATCATGTTCCTCAAATACAGATTTTTTTTTTCAGGGTATCCAAAAATATCATGCAAAATTACTCAGTTTCCCAGCAGATTTTGGAGAAGAGCATTTCTCAAAATGGCCGCAAAGATGGAATTCAAAGGAATACAATTAAATCAGAAATTCAAATTGAATGTCACAGGTCGACTAGATGTCGCCCGCGCATGCCCTGATTAACTTGGGAAAACCAGGTGCCGCCCGAGTTGGCACAACAACAGAATGTACGAGAGTACCGAGAGTACGACGTGGCGTACGAAACGCTGCGTTGTCCTCGTAACTCGGAAAAAGTATTCCTGAAAAAGGAGTAAGTATTAATAAATTATTATTTTATCATTTTTATCTTTAAGAAAAACAAGATTCCTTGGAAACCTAACCACACCATAGGAGTTGAGGTATTTACCTCAGGCCGCAAACGGCCGATTGAGACTACATCATTTCATAATTCGATTCAACTGAACCAAAACATTAATCTTTGTCACTGAGGCTCATTAGCCCCTGACATTGAAGTCATATTTTTTTTTCTTCCGGTGTAAAACTCTTTTACGCCTCTGCTCAGCACTGTGATGAATATTTATTAAAATCTTCCTTTCAAACAAAAACATGTACTGGAAGCAAAACCCAGAAGAGAGTTTGATAAATTTTATGAAAGCCAAGGGGGGGGGGCGGGGGTAAACTCAGAAAATCCATTTGTTATTTTGAATCTTGAAGAGGAATTATTATAAATCATTTTCATAGCATTAAGTTATTGACTTTCCTTCCAAGGTTCACCTTCATAGTTTATCCTATATAGAGAAATAATTGGAGTCATATATGGGATGAATATCCTATTGGGGTGGATTTGCTTCAATGTTTGAATGCTCAATGACATATTCTCTTTGATTGAAGTAATAAAAATATAGAAATCATCAATAATGAGTCCCAACATTTTCAACAATTTTTTAATCATCTTTTCAACCTTCTAGAAACTGAGACATGATATCTGGTATATACTGTATACTTAATGTAAATTTGCTAAAACATGAGGCTGATAAACATTCTTTTGCTTATTTGCTTCCCTTTGCCAAAAATACTGTGATGACTTGCATGGCTAAGTTTAAGCATAGTTTTGTTCTGGCCATGCATGTTCATAATTATTTTCCTCTCATGTAGTTTGTGATGGGGGAACCTGGAACAATGTATTCTTTATTGACACATGAGTGTGTAATATAGCTACAATTTTACTTGAATCTCACTGTTATGACACTGTTTTCCACAATATGAGAGCTATGTTGTAATAAAAATATATCCTACTTGGTAAAAAATGCAATGTATTTTTTCAAATTTTTTTTTATTGAAAATATCTTTTGAGGAACAAAGTCAATTTCATCACTACAATTCATGCATGAAGATTTTGAGGCTTTGAGAAGAAATTCATCAAAGCTTTGAAGACTTGGAAATGTTATTTTCCAGCAGGATTTCATCCACCAGATGTTTCACTTCCTCTGCACACCCCCAGAAGTATGTTATTCCGGATCCTGAGTGACCATAGTTGTGGATCACCTGTGGAAACATCCATTCATGAATTAACCACAATATGTTTATTGAATTTTACTTTTTTCAAAATTTGTTTCAATGTCTTGTTACCATATTATATACTGTATACAACTGTATATAGAGAGACCACATCCTGATTTTGCACAGTCTTTTCAGGGGTAAAACTACTATAGAGGATAGAGGCCTAAAATTTATTGGGGATGAATTTTTGCATAGAAAAATAAACTGTTCTCTGCATTAATGAAAACCAGTAAATGATTGTTTTTTGTTTGTTAATTTTTCATAATCAAATCCTATAACTGAATATGTGCAATGGAGGTGG
This sequence comes from Notodromas monacha, assembly GCA_905338405.1. NCBI lineage: Eukaryota > Metazoa > Arthropoda > Ostracoda > Podocopida > Cyprididae > Notodromas > Notodromas monacha. Next base: position 125,851 of record CAJPEX010000169.1, on the reverse strand, counting down.
ATTTTAGGAATTAGTGTTAAAAGCAATGAATAATACATACACATTTTTCACATACATTATTTTTTAAACTTTGAATTTATTTTTCTTCATACATGTGTTTGAAAAAAAATGTATTAAGCATCAAATGCATGCATAACAAAAGTACTGGTTGGAACAAATTTGGTATATTGTGCTCATACATCATAATCTCAAATGTACTGCACATTCAAACATATGGCATGTAATTTTGCAGTAATTTGCAATTTGTCCTCCTGAAATTCAAATGTCCCACAATACAATGGTCAAATTTGCAGGGAGTTTGACTTGTAATTTGACCCTTGCCCCGCAATTCAATGTACAGTACTTTGGCCACTTTTTGGCCTTTTTGTACTGAGATTTTTGAATTTCACAAAGTGACTTGCAATTCAACTGCTTTGCAATTTGATCCTAGTTTGGCCATGGATTATGGTCAAATTGCGAGATACCACCTGGACAGCAGTACAGTGGCCCCCCGCCTAACAGACCTCCTGTGTAAGAGATTTTCGCCAAACAGACCAGCTCTGCAAGCAGTTTTTCCTCCCGCACAACAGACAAAATCCGCCAAACAGACTTCTTTTGGTTTAAAATTAGCGTTGAAAATTGAAATTTGTAATTTTTTATGTAATTAAATTCATGTAAAGGACTTTTTGTCTAACAGACTTGTCCCTTGCACGAATCAAGTCCGTTAGACGGGGGTTGACTGTATTTCTTTTTGAAAGAATAATTCAAGCTTTATTGTGGCATAACATCATATGCCATGTAAGCTATTCATAAAGTTATTTTAATTACTGAAACGTGAAAGTAATCAAAAATCTATGCAAAAAATGGAGTAAATGTTTGCAAAATAAATAACGTACCTATTGAGGTATTGAGAAATAAAGGAATGTATACAGATTCCACTTAACCTTGCATTACTTGGTTAGCAGACTTTTTGAATATTGTTTCATGATCTTTATTGGAATGAATTGAGTATGTTAAGAGATCATTTTTATATCTTGAATATTATTCAAAAGTTAGTGTGTGCTGCTGCAGCTGCATATGCGATGGTAGAATATAAACACAAAACAAAAAAGATACCTATACTCACAGGTATTATTTTCCCATTTACAAGGATTTTGTCCTTTTCCAGGCGAACACCTCCATCTCTTGCTGGTCTCAAGCCAACCCAATCTTCCATCTCTTCCGCATTCTTGAATAATGCATTCAGAATTTGACAAATCAGTAATCTTCTGTATCATTATACACAGATGTGCCTCATGAAAGAATAGAACTTATTATTCCAGACAGTGGTTCCTTGCATACATTAATGTCTGAGGAGTCTTTTTGAGTATACTGTTATGATGAGGATACTGAGGAATAAGTAATTTTTTCCACAACCATGACATCAAGAAATATATGTAGGGTGAACATTTTTTTTTTACAACAAATCTCATTGAAAAAATATTGATCAGTCAAAGCATAAATTTTCAAGTTTCTTGTAGCATATCCAAAAGCTTTTCCAAAGCTTAATTCAACAAATGTTTCATTTTTCAAGTTTTTAGTCCTCAACGTTTTTTTTTTTAAACAAGATGCTACTTATTCTTTACCCAAGTGGGGAAATTGGTGCACAGGGAGGATTTGTTTGTAATTCTACACAGTGACCCTGCTGTGCACCTGAAGTGTACCAAAGTTTGTTGGTGGATTTGTGTGATGCTCCTGTTATTTCACATTTGTGCACCAAGTGTAACCCTGGAATGGTAGCAAAATTTCCTCTACAGAAGTGCACACTTATAACCCCAGAATATCCCATATGCAACAGTTGTGACCCTGGTGTGCACCTACTGTGGGGTCACAGCAAAAATAGCTCCCCACTCGGGTACTTATTGCTTCACCCAAGAATTAATAATGATGAAAAGTTGCTCCTTGAATATCTGTGTTTCATTGTTGAACTGCCAGCATGTCACAAATCAGTCCACATTGTGGAATGCTGCAGTAAATAAGTACTGTACATCATATATTTTTGGGAGATGCATATTTGTCAATCACTTTTTCAAGTCACACATGGTTTGGAGTAATTTTGGAGGAGAAACTCATGCTTGAATAACTGAATAATGAATAATTGATCATTTTTTAAGGTATGGGCACATTGTATGAAGTCCACTTGAGTATATAATATTGTAACTTACCAGCATACTAGGAAGATATGGCGGCAAAGATTCCTTTATGTACTTCTTGTCTTCTGAGGATGGACTGGTGTTCCAGTTGTCAACTTGATAGGTTCCTCCAAGACCAACCACATGTGTGCTTGATGACAAAGTGTGTGGACATTTGAAAAAATATAAAAGAGTGAATGAATATTATTGAAGACTATCAGGAAATAACCTTCAGAGCAGATTGAAAGCATCCAACACTAGCAGGAACCAGGAAGACTGCTCAGTAAAAAAAACTCAAAAATTACTTTTATGGCATCAGCAGATTTCATTTTATTCTGAAAATTCAAATTGTTTAACATATTGAACCAACACAGACACTTTGTAAGGGGACCTAAAAGTTTTTGTTTATACACTCAATCATTCTTTATTGATTTCCATTGGTTCTCAGGAAAAATTAATTGATCAAATCAAAGTTTCCTAAATACGTCAGTGCTGTAAAGAAATTCATTGGTATCTCACACCCAAAAGGCCATTGAAATTGTCAAATATTGGATGATCTCTATAACAGCTGATTGAACTGCCTTGATTTCTCTCTAAAAAGCTCACCAGAAGCTAACAATGACATTTTAAAATTGAAATCACAACTGGGATGGAAAGCTGTGAGACTTTTTGAAGAGCAACAGTTTTTAACCAGGAAATTTGTTGCATGGGTGGGGGTGCTGAACTTATAGGTTTATATAATGTAGTTGATTGGAAATATTCTCATATTGTATTCATGAAATTAGTAATGACTGCCATAAAAAGAAAGAAATCAATCAGTAGAAATGCAAACAATGCAAATTTCAGAGTATAAACCAAATTACAGCACTAAAATTTTACAATAATAAAAATACTCATTGCAAAAAAGCTTTTTTCACTCATTGTATTTGCTCAGAGGATTCCCTGCTTATTCAGAATTCTTGTACAATTGACCTCAAACAACCTTAATTTGAATTTTCAGAAAGTTGTTTGAGTGTTGGACTCACTTTGGGATGCAATATGGCATCCTATCATCAGCACCACTTGAGACTTCCATCATGAATGCCATCTTCTGCCAGGGAGCTTTAACCTTTCAAGAACACAAAATTATCTCTTCATAGTACGTGAAGAGCATCATGTAAAGATTATGTTGAAAATATGATTTGTATTAGTTGTACACAGAGCATCACAAATAATTTTAAATTATTGTTTTATGAATATATGACCATGTACATACTGTAGTTCAAAAACTATGGATGTTGATTGAAAGTTTAATTTTGATTTGGAGAAGAAATGCTAATTCTTGTAGTACTATATTAACTTACATGCCATGTCTGCATGTACAGTACATATGAGATTATGATGTATGAGCATTTTTCCCTCAATAATTGTAAAGTAACTGTACATGCATGAAAAAGTCCTTACTTTACAGTTTCCATAGATTTTGCATTGGCAAAAAAAGGAAGAATAAGGGACAAACTTTCCTTGCTCATATATCAGAATAAAAGTGTTTACAACAATGTATGATATGAAAAACAGCTGTGTCTTTTATGCACTACACTGGGCTCAAATCCACAATAATTTCACTGCAACTCAATTTTCACTCACCTACCATTATAATATTAAAGCAAAAAATTCCACATTAATACTCCACTTATTGTAATGAAACAAGCTTATTGATTTTATAGTAATTTTCCAGCTGGATGGCCACATTTTAAAATTAGTTCACCCCTTTGTCATTTGATGAAGAATAAACTGTTTTGTATACAGGCATAGTACCTCACAATTTGACCCTAATCCATTGTCAAAGTAGGGTCTAATTGAAAATTGATCAAATTTCAAGACACTCTGTGAAATTCAAAAATATAAGTACAGTACAAAATTTTGGAAACAAAAATGGAAAAAAGCATGTCAAATTGCAGGGCAAGGGTCAAATTGCAAGTCAAACTCCCGGCAAATTTGACTGTCAAATTGTGGGTTGGTCAAATTGCAAGGTACCACCTGTATATATAGATACATAGATATATTTTTGAGCTCTTTATCCAAACTCTATTTTATTCATCTTACATTTGTATAATGCCAAATGGACCTTGCAATGCCATACTATTCCATACTAGAACTGCATATGGATTTTACAAACAAGCAATCAATTCAGGAGTATAACATTTCCTCACCCTGATCAATTGGCCTCTTTTCGGACGCACAGTTTGATCTCCCACAAGATCCTTTGCCCCGAGACCAGAGCAATTGACAATCAGGTCGAAACGTTGTCCCAGTAATTTCAAGTCAGTCACTTTGGCCTTCACGAATTCGCCTCCAAGTTCCTGGAATTTCTCCAGCAAGTGCGGAATCATCTTCTTGCATTCGCAGGTGTAAGTCACGTATTCCCACCCGTGTCTTTAAATAAAACAAAAGAATTAAATACAATGGGTCATTGATCGTATAATAGAACAGCGGGGATGATGAGAAAAAAAGAAGCGCAAAAACGGGCACATATTATTTTCTTCGAAGATCCCTCGATGTGTCGGCTTCTTCAGATATGTGTTGCCTGTGCATCCTCAACTTCTTGATCATGCAGTTCAATTTATTATTATTGTGGGAGAAAACCTGTCGCAACAGTATCAAAAGACTAGAGTAACGACGCATTATTTCTGCACACCGGAGTACATACACCAAAAGCAGAGCGGCAGAGGATGAGAGCGACACCTACGTGATATAAACAAAAATCCCAGGCGACGGGTGGACCCAGCACCGCAGGAGGAGTAACGTAATATTCGAACCAACGATGATATACAGTACAACAATTTTCGCTTATATTGTAATACAAATCTAATTCATCCTTGAAATTGTGTCGACACTTTCACTGTTATGTGAGAAGTTTCAAAAATATGTTTTGTCAAATATTTCCGCAAGCAAAAAATTATTTCAATGACACATGATTTCAGATTTGGAAACCATGTCAAAATGATCACAATTTTCTCATCTCAACAGTTTTTCCTCAGTTGATGAATACGCAGTCTTTCCAAATTTTTCTATATTTTTGTTGAGGGAATAATAAGTTGCCCAATAAGTCAAGGATGCAATATTGATGAAAAATCTGAGTGAATTAATAGAAGGGCTATTACATTTCCAAATTGAAAATATGGGCACAGCATGACCTGCTCATTCAACACTATTCTAAAACTTGATTTTGAAAGTTGGCTATTCTGTTTACCACTGATGGAACATCATGCACTGCACTTTCCATAAAAAAATACAAAAGTTTTCAGCTTACATTATATTTCCCCCTGCAGTTTGTGGGAGAAAGAATGAAATTCAGCGTGAAAATTACAAAGCTCACTTGAGCATTGCAAATCTTGATGTAGGCTTACTATTCATTATGAATAGTAAATTTTTAGGGTAGTAAATTAGTAAATAGTAAATAGTAAATTTTCCCTCAAAATTTTCAGGATTCCTTCAGCAGTGGAATGAATAAGTCAGTTTTGGTTTTCATATTCTTATGTTTTTTGAAAGTCCCATAATACAATTACAGTCAACCCCTGCACAATGGAATTAATATGTGCAACAGACTATAGCCTGCTGTGTGAAAAGTCTGTTATGCAAATTCAGTTATTAAAAATTTTAAATGTATAAATTTTACCATTGATTTGATCCAACAGAAGTCTGTCAGGCAGATTTAGTGTATTGTGAAGGAGGAAAACTGCCTTCAGAGGTGCAAACATCCATTGTGCAGGGGTTGTTGTGCATCAGGGGTCATGTATTCAAGTTGCAGAGATGAAACTTTAAAGGAAATGTAAAATAGTTGTTTACTTCACAGTCTCATTATTCCCAGCAAGTTGTGCTGCTTCTTGGCTTGAATAATGGCGGAATCCATAAACAACATCCTTCCATGAGGGATCTGGTTCATCTTCATCTGCCAATCTCTGGACTCCAACCAGGCAGACACCAACACTTGTTGCTTCTCCCTTGAGCCAATAATGCTGGAACAGGTCATGAGTGGCTTTGCTCCATGCACTGCATTATTGGAAAAACTGATCATCACCATCAAATGTGACATTCTCTCATTTAAGCTTCATTTATCTTATATTTTATAAGGACTTACTTTACTTAAGGATTTAAAATAGTATGGCATCCTTCATGAACAACATAAGAATTCAAAGAAACTAAATGAAAAAGTTGTTATATTCAATCTATACTTTAAACACTAAATTTGGAGCCCATACACAATAAGTGAATTTAATGCATATAGTAAAACTTTGTTTCATCCTGTAAAATGAATCTTTTGACAGCATTTCTTTTTACCTGTAAAACAAATCTTGTACTGTACCACCAATTTTTGCTAAAACGAAATGCTTCTATACAATGCATTGATTTACAACAAATGTATCTTCTTGAAGTAAAACTTCTTACAACAAAGTTTGCTCAAACTAAATATTCTTACAACATTGCCACAAATCTTGCTCAAAGTATAAATCTTCTTAGAACACAATGTGTTACAAAAACTTCTTCAAAGTGAGCTTGTTAAAACACATCAAGTTACAAAGTTAAAGCAAATTTTCTTTAAATATATTTTGTGATAATTGATCTATATCACACAAAACTGTTGTTTAAAGTTAACATTCTTGGCCAAGGTCTTTGCCCAGCTCTGTGACCACAATTTTAATTGAATTTTGGTGCAATGAATTGATTTTAATGAAACCATCATCAGGTTCCATCAATAATGGCTTGGTTGAAATAAGGTAGAACAATTTGCATCATAGTTTTTTTGTACTGTGCCTTGCTTCTAGTAATGTATGTATATATGAATGAATGAACAGAACACTTTATTTGCCGCTTCTCAGCGTTCACAAGGCACAACCAAGACTCCCACATCCAAACCCCCTCCCCACCCAACCCAACTTCCCCCAAAGACATTGAATCACTTCAAAGCATGAAACAAAGGACAAACCAATGACAAAAACAAAAGAGAGAACACACTCCACAAAATAAAACTTGACATCTGACAGCAGGTACGCATACACCCACCCATCCTAATTTTTGATCTAATCCATTTGCTAAACCTGGTCGCCTGTATATATATTACCTATCACAAAAGTTTCACCTAGTAAATGAGAAAACATTACCCAAAGAATATTTGAGTGAATTGAAATTCTTTGTGAGGTACACCCATTAATTTCTTTAACATATGTTGCAACACCACCAGAACTGTGTCCCTTTTTGCTTATTTAATGTAATGTTTTGCTTATTTATGTATTTACAGTATATCACATATATGGAATCATCTGGAAAGTTTCTGCGCCTTCTGTAAATTAAGCTGCTGTTGTTATATATAGTACATATACTGTAGTACAGTATACTTACTTGACTTTGTGTGCAGGCGTGCCGCCATCTAGGAATGGACCCCAGAGACCCGCAGCGCCATCACCAGTAGTCTCAGGGGACGCTTTCTCCGCAAAAATGGTAACACTGACCCCAGGCACTTCCCTAAGGATCCTATAGGCTGACGACACTCCTATAATGCCGCCACCGACGACCGCCACTTGGACCGACATTTTTATATATCCTGCACTTCTGAATTTTCTATCACGTGTTATTCTTCCCTGCTCTTGATTATTTTTTTTTACACTTTGATGGGTTATATTGTAATATATGAGCCAGAAAATAAAAATGATGGAAGAGAAAAAAGGGGCTTGATGTTGGTGACGCCGAGGCTGGATGAGTAGTGAGGTTCTGTATATATGTTGACCAAGTGTATGCACATTATGCAAGCAGGAGATATGAGAAATGAGAATACTACTGTAAAGTATTTTTTTGGCGAGCCCCCTTGAACATTTATTACACCCATGACCGAATATGGAGCCTATTTTTCCTCTTTGTCTCTTGGGATACTGTATATATATACAGTACTGTATATTAAACTATACTGTACTCTATTTTGTGTGAGTCATGATGAGGATTACTTTAAGAAAATCACTATCCCCCTCATCAGCAGCACTTTTAAAAAGAGTTCAATTATTGTTGATCATCTGCTTCTCAATCTGCAAAAAAATATTTTTTTTAATGCTGGCCTAATTTTGAGTTGTTTGTTTGAGGAAATTTTTTAGCTAAACTTTATAATAAAAATTACTCATATTTCAAATTTCCATAGCCAAAAATTTGTTTTTTTAAAGTTTGCTCCATAAACAAGCTCATAATTCTTCCAGATTTAAAAGAAATGCAGAAGTATACTGTACAAGCATGTTTAGAGTTTTAGCTTTTGAAATTGTTATCCAAGGAAAAAATCTAAAATTTGTAAATAAATATTTGCCTTACCTCTATAGCACCACCAGTTTGTGAATTTCTGAAATTGAGAACTGAAACTTCTGAAATTTTAGCACATATATGTATGTACAGTAAAATCTTGTTACAACAAATACTGTTACAACAAATTTTTTGATACAACAAACTTTTTCTCAAGTCCTGGCAGAAATCCTATAGACTACATGTTAAAAAATCTTCTTATAACAAACTTGGAAATTCTGTTATACCTGTATAGTGAATTATGAAACCTTTTTTTAGGCTAACCAAGGATTTTTGGCAGGAATAGAGAAGAGATTAAATATTTGTATTTTAGAATTCAAATAAGAAAGTCATGTTTTAAAACTCAGAAGTCAATAAAAGTTGACAAAAAATCCAGTTTTCACTGGTTTTCCTGGTCCTTGCACTAAAATTAGCAAAAATCTTTCCCAATTTCTTCTCATTCTGTAAAGGGAGCAATATTGAATTACAATAACTTCCTGCTTAATAATTATTTAATTCCCAATTTATTTTATAATGATCTCATCCCAGAATAAATTTTGCTATAGCTGTGTATCAATTTCATGGTGCCTGGAAACTTCTGGTAACAATCAGGAAATTTGTATTGTGCTCATTTACTGTATTGGAAATCCTAAAACCCTTGCATGAGCCATATGTAACAATGACATCCATTCAATGAAAGCAGTTGTGAATTTTATTAAATGTTTGGGTCATCAGAATCAAAATTTTTCATCATGGCTACCATACACACAGCACTAAACATATTCAGATATCAACCTGTTTATTGCTTCATGGCAATAACTCCCTTGAGGAATATAAAACGTTCTGTTCATTTCTCTTGGGAGCCTTTGCCTGAATCTTGCCCCAGTTTCAGAATTTTTCAATGCCTCTCATGGGAATAATATTGTATATACACCTGGATGGAGATGCAGATTATTTTTGTCTAGAAAACTCACTCCATGGCAGCATTTTGCCTACAGTATATTTCCTCAAATTGGAGCCAGAGGGGAATAAATGCATGGTGTTCAATTCACAGTTTCTGATTGGAACATTTTGAACTTTTTCATATCCAGCAAACATTTCATTTTTCAGTTTAGGTATTCCTCAAGTGGCATAGCTCATCATCATCATCATGGAAAGAATAGCGAGGATGTCATGGAGTGAAATGACCAGAGAATACTTTGGAGAACACTATTCTGGAAATGGAATCCCACACTTGTTCTTCAGAGTTTCTGTGCTCAGGAAAGTTGCTTGGGTTGGCATCATTTGCTTATTTGCCTACTTTATGGCAACACAAAGCATGAGCATGTTGAATGCATACTATGGATATCCAAAAACTGTACAGATAACTGTAAGTCTTTACATCAACAAAATTATATAAAAAATACTCAGGTTCAACCATGTTTTCCAGATTATTGAAGAGAAGAAGGCAGTTTTTCCAGCTGTTACTGTCTGCAATGTGAATGTGCTGAGTGCCAATAAGATAAAGTATGTCTCTGATCCTGTGCTGGACAAACTGCTGAAAGTTGAAGAGAAGTATGGAGCTGCCATTCGGAAGAAGAATGACTGTAAGACTATAAAACAATTTAATTATATAGAAGACTGAGTAGATTTATTTCAAATATATTTTGCAGCCTTCACAGGTCAATTGGTTGATGACTACTCAGCACTGTGTGAAGATGGTTACAAGAGATTCAAATCTCCTGCTGCAGCCACAGCTATTGATTATTGGTCCCCAGAGGCTGTGGAAAAGTTCTGGGATCCCTTCTTGAATGGTTCTGCCAAAGATTACCCAACAAAAAAGAAGACATTCCATTCATACAATCCATGTGATGAAATTGGTGAGGCACTTTTGTCATCACCTGGCAGCAGTCAGGGAATTGATCATTCCAAGCCCTAAAATCTATATGCAATCAAAAATGTATATGACTATATGCACATGCTGCTCTAAACCAAGAAAACCTGATAATGGCTTGAAGGAATTACTTTTTATAAATGTTGGTATGTAAACTGCCAAGAAATTCCATGGAAAAGACATCTTTCCTTGCAAGTTAAGCTAAATGGATTCTTCATCAGTTTGCCAATAAAATACATTTTCTGTGTCATACACATTTTGAGACACATGAGTTTTCTGGATCAATGCAAAAAAAGAAGATTTGAAGAATAGCGTAATTTGCTCGAGATTATCTGTACAGTATATATCAAACCTGACTTTTATCCCTACTCTTGTATACAGTAGTTGGCAACATCACACATTGAACTATATCATCATTAACAATGGATGCAAACTTGTGGATTTGAACATGGTTATCAAATATTAATATTTTTATAAAGCATTTCATGTTACCATTAAATGATTATATACAGTCAACCCCCACACAATGGACTTAATTTGTGCAGAAGATTACTCTGTTGTTTGAAAAGTCTCATATATGCACATTTAATTGCAAAATTGTATTTAAAATTTAAATGTTTACTTTTTACCACACATTTTGAACCAACAGAAGTCTGTTATGCAGTTTTACTCCATATTGCATTGAAGGGAAAACTGCCCCCAGCAGAGGTGGTCTGTTGTGCAAAAATCTGTTGTGCAGGAGGTCCATTGTGTGGGGAATGTTGACTGTACATGTTTACTTTATCATTACTTCCATGAACAATCAACCAGCAATTATGACCCCAGTATGGAAATCCTTTGACTAATTAAAGCAAGACTTGCATTTTTTTCTGCTGACAGCACCACCAAACTGTGTTGCCAACACTGGGAAGGATCCCAGGTGTACAGACATTCTGCAAAGCCTTTCATTTGATGCCAGTGAGAGAAAATATGACATATATATTGCAATTATATCATTCTAATTCAAAATACATATATTGATACCTCTTCAAGTAATCAATAGCTTGCCAGATTCACTCCAAGAATTTGTCAACCTGATCACCAGCCCAATCAAGGGTAGAAGGAAGAGGAGCAGTGAATATGATGATGACATGGTCACTGCTGAAGTCATCAGTCATGGCATTGAGAAATTTGCTGACAGAGACATAATCAATGCTACAGTCAAAGAGCTTGATGATGAAGCTCTTGTCATGGAAGCTGAAGCTGACATACTTGCCCTTGCTTTGATAAAAGCTGCTGTAGAATGTGCAAATGATNCATTCTAATTCAAAATACATATATTGATACCTCTTCAAGTAATCAATAGCTTGCCAGATTCACTCCAAGAATTTGTCAACCTGATCACCAGCCCAATCAAGGGTAGAAGGAAGAGGAGCAGTGAATATGATGATGACATGGTCACTGCTGAAGTCATCAGTCATGGCATTGAGAAATTTGCTGACAGAGACATAATCAATGCTACAGTCAAAGAGCTTGATGATGAAGCTCTTGTCATGGAAGCTGAAGCTGACATACTTGCCCTTGCTTTGATAAAAGCTGCTGTAGAATGTGCAAATGATAATAAGTTTGTCCAGGTATGTGTGTTAATTGAATCTCCCAAATAAGCTTTAAAAATGTGTATTTTATACTGTATATGCACTCCAAAATACCTCTTGGTAGAAAATGGAAAACAATGGTGCTGGTGGATTTTTGCTGAGAGACAAAAGAGGATGTGAGTGTTCTATCTTTGCTGCTATAAGCATGCTAACCATTTGACTCATTTTTCAATTTGATTTATAATGTGGGCTCATCTTGGTTCTTCCAATGAAATAAAATGCAGGAAAGTGTATCTCATGCATGCCATTTATTTTTAATTTGAAAGTAGCATATTTGTGAGTATGATCAGGTATTTGAATATTTATTTATGAGTGCTGGTTCATCTCTCCATCAGTATTTGAACCCTTGGTTAACCTTGGAGGACCTATAACAACTGTGCTCACAGACACCATCAAGCAAATCACAGCACCATTGAAAGGTAAAGTCTTTTCAAATATGTGCAACAATAAATGAAAAACTTCAACGGTATCAAATCTGCTGAAATTGCAGATGCGTTGTCAAATCTGCCTCTGGTTGGCAACCCAGCAGTAATTGTGAATACAGCTTTGGGCAGTCTTGGGGATGTTCTGGGCCAGGTGCCATTGCTTGGAGGACTTCTGGAAGGTTCAACAGATGTGGTTGCTGGATCAGTCAATGATGTCTTTGATGCTGTTGGTGCTGGTGATCCAGTTGATGCCCTGCTGCAATTATTGGGGGCTGATTCCACTATTGGAAAATTAGTCAAACCCATCATAGAAAAGCTCTTGGATATCCTGAAAACCATCTTTGACAGAATCAGGCTCATTCTAAGGGAAATTGCGCAGAGAATGGCAATGATGAAGTATGTCCCCAACACTAGGGCTTTGGATATTCTGGGATGCCAAGATGGTAACCTGGATATCAATTATGAAAAGCTCTTTGGTAATTGGATTTGAATATATTTGAGCTCATTCCAGCAGTCTCCAACAGATGAAAGGAATGATCCCTCACCAACAAATCACAGTTTAAAACTTATGTATAATTGGAATAGTAGGGATGCTTCAAACTTCTGTAAAATGGTACATACCGTATATTCGGTAAATGAACATTATAGCCATTAAAAAAACACATCAAGATTAAAATGATATCTATCAATAAATTATAAATTACTGCTGGAGGATTCACTCACAGTGTGATGAATGATCACAAAAGAAATAAATAAAAATCCAGGCAATCAGCCTTTTGATGCCTAGAACACATATTCACGGTATCACATTGAATACCGTATATGTTTCTAGTTTTTCAATAATTTTTATGGAATGTTTTCAGCAGAGTTGAATAAATGAAAGAATTCAAATGAACAAACACAATCAATTAACATATTCAAATTACAAGATCAGATCATATATAAATAAAAATCACAAATTTTTGCACAAGTCAGGAAAAGGGAAGATTGTCCTCCAAGAGTTCAGGACAGACTGCTTGTAAATTCAAAATAACAAGAGTTTTTATTAATTTCTTTGAATTGTCTGGTCAGGTGATCTGACCAGACAATCCCAATAAATTAAAATTCCAGAAAATTCTTGGATATTCCCTGGCCTCTAATAAAAATTGATGAAATCATCATGAGAATTGTCAGGTGATGTGAGAAGAAACCCTCATTGGTTTCCTCTCTCATTTTCTCCACAATACACACAGCATGCTCAGTTTGATCAATCACTTTGATTTTGATCAAATATTGATCAATTTTTCATCCTACTTTTTAATAGATTTTGAAAAAATGCTGTACTGTATATTCAATCTTTGTGAGCGTTCACTGAGTTTTTCTGTTTTGTAATTTTTTTTCTGTCTTTATCAACCAGGTATTTGTCCTGATAGAGACTCAGTGCCATGCATCCGCAGCTTGTTGAACACCAGCAACATCAATCCAAACTGTGTTGAAGTGACCAAATTGTGTGATGGTGTCCCTGATTGTGGAGATGCATCTGATGAAGCTCTGCTTTGTGAAAATACTCAGAAAAGTATGATTTTTATGTCTTCTACATTTTTTTTAATACACAGACAGAAAGAGGTGACAGTTACACCCTGTAATGACTGCAAAAAGCATTTTGTTACATATATGTAGTATTTTTCAAAAACATTTCTTCAGAAAAACTGAATCAAGATTTTCTAAATACTTATATCTAAGATGGGTTTCAATATGTCATTATTTTCAAGAATGGAGAAATTTTGAAAAGAAAGAGAGTCCAAAATTTTAATTCAAATACAAATTCTGATCTAACATTCTCTCCTGGAACATAATCCCATGTCTTTATTGTTCACATGTGCAATGCTCAGATGGACAAATTAACTTCATTAGTACACAATATGAGATCATTATAGGAACTAATGGCAGTTCACTTCACCCACCTTTTCAAGAAGTACACTTTAATTGTTACCTGCAGTCTGTGAAATGGCAGATTCCAGTTATTTCCGTTGCAATATTGGCTCTTGTATTGTCAAACAATGGGAATGTGATGGATTCCTGGACTGCAATGATGGATCTGATGAGGATGACTGTGAACCTGGTGAGAAATTCTGTAGAATAAATTCTGATATCTCTTTTTTTCATCAAGAAATTCCATTTACAGGTCTTCAAGGAAGTGAAAAGGGCAGCTCAAGTGAGATCTTATAATTTTTGACATGCAGATTTTTCTTATTTTGAATGGATGAAATAAATTCTCCTCAGGGTTTTATGGGATTGATCCATTTGATGTGGAATCAATCATCAAGAGGTCAAAAACTGGTGACCTGAGTGACATCAGCAATGTTTTAACACCTACAGTGGCTCAGATAGAAAAGTATGGAGTTCGTGGGGAAGATTTTATTTTGTCCTGCAGCATTGATGGCCAAGCATGCAGCTACAAGTTAGTTTCCATGTCAAATTCAGGCTTAAAAAAAAATCTGTTTGACAAGATAAAACGATTTTCAAGGGACTTTTACAAGTGGCAGAGTGAAACATATGGGAACTGCTTCACATTCAATAGCCCTCACTTGGTGGAAGATAGAGGGATGAAAACTGGTGGGAAAACTGTTGAAACAACCAATTATGGTTTCCAGGTTTGGCAACCCTACATCATCTATTCCATTTAATTGAGTATCTTTGTACAGTGGGCCCCCATCTTACGTCATCAATCCGTTCCAGGATGGACGTCGTAACATGGGGCTGTCATAAGTTGAAACCCTATTTCCCTTAAGGATACATTATAAAAAAATTAATTCGTTCCAGAAAAAAAATTTTAAAATAAAATTACCTTTATATATCAAATTGTTGTAAGAAATTTCATTAATAGACACAAGACATGTTTGAAAGACTGAATAAAACAAAAGTGATAGGGGGTAGGGTAGTGAAATAGGGTAGGAGGAGAATGATTTTCACAATTTTGAGCACTTTTAACAACTTTTTTTCTCATTTTCTTTACACCTTTCCTTTTTCAATTGGATAGTTATTACTTTTTGAACTTTCTTAGGTGCCATCTTAACAGATGGAGGGCTTGGTTCACGCACTCAAAATTTGAAATGCCTGGAATAAACATTTAGTTGAGTTTTATAATTGTAAGAATGGATAATTTTCAGTCAAATTATTAAATTCCTCCTAAACAAAATTATTCAGCTACAATGAAATGCACAGGGCAGCACAGAACACACAAAATTCAAAACCCCTCCTAGACACAATTATTCAGCAATAATTGGCACAAAAAAAANTCCTAAACAAAATTATTCAGCTACAATTAAATGCACAGGGCAGCACAGAACACACAAAATTCAAAATCCCTCCTAAACACAATTATTCAGCAATAATTGGCACAAAAAAAACTCACTTCCTCTCAGGAAAACTGTTGGTACATGCATGACACAAAAAAACGGTTGGTGGGAGGAAGTTGAAGAACTTCAGAAGCTGTCGTATCATGAAACCCCGACGTAAGTCGGGGTTTTTTTATACAGTATAAAAAAATCGTCGTAAGTTGAAACCGACGTAACATGGGCCCGTCGTAAGTCGGGGGCCCACTGTACAGTACTTTACGTGTTTGTATCCGGTGAACGTATAGTAGGATTTTGCGGAACTAACCCTAGTTTCGCCGAATATTTTAACGTTATCTGATACTGTATTTCGAACTTGGACGCATCTAATGTCACCGAGTGCCCGAAATTACAGCTGATTTGAAGTACAGTAATATATTTGGACAATCATGACAAATATGGCGTGATACTAAAGCATTAGGTTCAGCTGGCCGTGACCAACCGAATTAAACTTGCATTCTATTAATGTATCCTAACCTGCATGTGTTGGATATGGGTTGATTGACAATTTGATGGAGGAACCCTCATGTTATTACCGTCTAACAAGGTAATTTGTTTGCATTTCAAGCTGGTCGATATTTTTAGCTCACTGAACGTTTCATGCGAAACCATCGGGTCTTCTTGTATTGGGATAGAGTTACGTTTTATTTACCTGGACGTGTAAATGTAAATGAAGTGAGACCCCCACATGCGGACAATTCGACGTGGGGACATATATTTTTCAGTAAGAAAGGCTTAAAAAATGCCCGACATATGGGCACTGACTCAACATGAGGACATGGCATGACAAAATTGTCAATAAATTTCAGGAAAATTGACTTACATTAGGCTTAATTGCAAAAATAGATATTTCCAACCCTAAGGTCTATGTAAGGAAAATTCTGTGGTATTTCTCCCATCATTTTCCCATCCATTCAAATAATTTAAAAAACTATAGCATAGTGGGACTTCCTTTTCTCTTTGTGACTTGAATGCCATTTTTACAGATGCCAACATTTAAATTTACCATACAGAGGTACACTATTCAATGCTCCCAATTGTTCTTATTGAGTTGAAAAGATATTCACCGAGTCAAATTCAAGTGGCAGAAGATTTTTTTCATGGAATTGTGAAGAATATTTCTTCCATAAAGCACCAATTGAAAAGTATATAATGTAAGTCTACGGGTAAACAAGACCCAACTTATGGACATTCTTGATGCACCAATCACGTCCGCATCTGGGGGCCTTACTTTTTGAAGGTTGCGTGATTTTTGACGGTTCATTGCCGGTATGAGGAATCGTGCAAATAATGCGTCCATGCGACAAGTTATTCACTCGTAGGAGATGGAAGTTGAGCCAAATTTTCTTGAATCACCTGACGCAATGTTTGTACAGTACAGTATTGATTCGGCGCACAAGGGATTCATTTTTGTGTCCTTTTCCACTGTAAAAAAAAACTACCTAAATGAAAATAATTCCTCAAGAGTAGAAAATCGCTTCGAAGTTGTATTTGCAAGAGTTTTCTTCGTTTTCAATGCTCGAGGTCTTCAAATGATTCTGGAGCTACACATGTTCGAATAGATGTTGGGGTTGATATTTTTAGAGCCTACGGAGTCAGAATCTAAAACAAACAAATGAGTGACGATGGGTCGTGGTGTTAGAAGTCGAAGACCCACTATCCTGTCATCCCATCTTTATTTTAGATCGACCTACATTTATCCTCAGCCAACAACTCGGTCGATCACGAAAGCTGAAGTTCGAGAACAAATTTTGTGGAAGCCTTTCAGGTCTCTAGAAGAACCGCATGTACTGTCCGTGTCTGTTGTTCCCCCAATGAATCTGTCCCTCTCTGTAACACTCCCCGTCTTGTCCCCCCTCTCGTGTGTGCCCCTATGTAAGCTTCCTGGCCGAAGACGAGGTCTAGGAAATGCGTTTGTGATGGGGGAGCTACGCGTTGGTTAGTTGATGTGGTGTGGAAGGTGATGGTCTATCCGTTAGCTGAAGCTGTCCGGGTGGATGGGGAAGGGCTAGGATTTGGACCACTGAAACTTGGAAAATCTGCCCCAACTTCTGGAGAATGTGTCTAGATGTGAACGCTTTGTTCTAATTTCCGGGAAAATGAACAGAAAAAAACTCGCGTAGACTTTCGATATTGAGTTACTGTCATCGTTGTGACGTTGAAGTAAATATTATTGTAGATTTCCTCTACTTTCGAAAACATGTTGCTGCTCTGTTCAAGGTCTGTTTTGTGAAATGCACAAAACATGACCTTTTTTTTTGTTTGCCTTGTCGGTAAGACTCATTTTCATCCCCTAAAGGTAGCATCTGTTCGGGTTTCCCTCTGTATAGTTATTTTCTGCATCATACTGCGAAGATTTTTTCAAACTTTTCGGGAAATGTTTGCCTATTTGTTATTCCTAATACAGCACTTCACAGTATTTCCATCTAGTATTATTAGGCATTTTTGTCATTGTTTATCTTGTCGGTGTTTTTATTAATGTACCGGAAAATCTCATCACAACAAAGCTGTTAAAAGCGAGAAAAAAGTTTCGGTAAAAAAAACGTTATAAATTAATTTGGACAACGTTGTGTCAAATCGACAGGGATCTGAAAAGAGAATCCGTTGCAGGCAATGATTCGTTATAATGAAATTCGTTTGAACTTGACCAGAGACAGTACTAGGGTTTTCATTAGCGGCGGTGTTAAACTTATCCGTATGTAAAACCTTGACAATAACTTGAACGTGACCCGTCCGCCCGGATAGCCTCCGTAACTGAATGCGTAATCGGAAACCGAGGGTGGGTGCTACTGTGACGAGGAACGCAGGCAACACCCTCAACAAGGGATGTTTTCATGGAACCTTGCGTTCATATTCTTGCTTCTGCGCAACTAAATCTTATACTGTACTATATTGTAACATCGATTCACAGGGTTCTGGGAGGATGTGGCTTTTTTTTTTTTTTTTACCGTGCCTCTACATTTTGCCAATGACTCCGGAATTTATTTCGCTGATTCCTTGAGCTCTCGAGCCAAGGGGCGTATGTGGTGGGTCCTGGCATGGCGGAAACAATCTCTTCCTGGATGCGTATGCTGAATTTTCGTAATGCGAAAGGAAAATCCTTCCAGTGTTCCAATCTAAGCGATCTAATTCGTTCCAGTCACTCGACAAAGGACCATAATAAGTCTTTTGAACTATTTTTTTCTTAATTATAAACGTTGAAGTGTGAATTTTAAGTTGAGTATTGCAGGTGGACTCTCAACGACGAAGTTCAGGGGAAAAAAGTCGTTAAAGAGAGCCGCTGTGGGAATCGTAGAGAATAATTATGGGACAAAAGTACTGAATTCGGTATGCAGAAAAAAAATCGTTGTAGAGAGTCTGCCTGCATAAAATTTCAGTAATCCTGGCAAATTTGTTCTCTGAACTTTCTGGATTTCGCGAACTATTTAGATTTTAGACCTAGGTCGTGGACTGGGTCCTTCTATTGTTGTACTCCTTGATCTTGGTAAATTCCGATGTTCAGACCAAAATGTAAGCGTTTCATGACCAAAAAATCGTTCTGCGAAACATTTTCGTTGCGCAAGTCACTTTTTTACCCCTCGGAAGCTTTCATTGTCCTCATTTTTTGTTCCGTGGGTATTTCTGAATGCCGATTTTTTTCTTCAAAATGTGTGCAGTACAGCATTTAATTAGTCACCCTATCATTTTTCAGATCCTCAGTTGTCGGAGAAGTTTCACGTTCAGTGAAACGCTTGAGAATTACCCTTACAACATATGAGCGCTATAATGTTCATGTTGGAACAATCGAAGTCCTGCGGAAATCTTCACTTTCCGGTTGGCTACTGTTTAAAAGCGCTGTCTTCACCCGAACACATCCCGAAAATGTTTTCGATGATCAAGTACGGAGTGGAGCCTCTGGTAAACTTGAACATTACGTGTCAATGTTGAACTATTTCGATTTTTCGTTTGGAATGTCTTGCATTCGAGTTTTTCAATGCATTTACCAGCGAAGAGGGAATGTGGTATTGAACAATACTGTGCAGTAATGTGAGGAGTTCCTCGTGCAGGATCGAATTCGTAAGGGTACCGTTCCCGCAGCTCTTGTCCTGTCTTGCTATGTAGGATCCACGGTGGAAGGAAACGCGCCCCTCTCATCTGCTTGCGTGGAATCGCGTTTTCCCTAGTCTCCGTATCCCTCCCTCTTTCTCTATGTCGTCGGCCATTCTGAGCAATTTTGGGCCAAGGGAAGGTGACGGAGAGAGGGATAAAGGGGCGTGTCCTACTCCCTTTCTCCCTGTCCCCTCTCCGAAACCCTTGCCATGTCTGTGCCTGTCTGTCGGTCGCCGGGGCTGGAGCGGGGAGAGTCGCGGTGGAGGAAGGGAGGGAGGGAAGGAGCGTCCACACATGCACCGGTAGCCCCCCCGAGAGTGTCTTCCTCCTTCTCCTTCTTGTTTCTTCTTCTTCCCGGTCTGGATTTTTGGCATCAGCTGACTGCGATGCCCCCCGGGTGTTCCGCGGCGCGTGCATGTGCGAGGAAAGGGAACACATGCGGCGGGGGCTTGCGTCAGCCGGTTGTGACGATGTGGACTCTCCGCCCCTCCCTTTTTTTTGCTGAATACTGTCGAGAGTTTCAACGGGGAGGTTTTGTATTTTTTATTATCCACCCCACCCACCTTTCTGCTTGGAAGTTTTATTGTATTGTACTGTACTGTACTGTACTGAAGAATATGTATTTTTATCATACCTTTCGTGTGCTGCTTCTTTTTGATAATCTTTGATTGGTATGGATCAAGCACGGGTCCCTGAATTCGTAAGAATTTTTTTTTTTCATGTTGGGATTTTTTTTGTCGGAATTTCATTTCATGGCTTCGATTCCGGACAATTTACACGATTGATAGTTTGTTACAGTAACCTCTAGATTACGTTTAGTTTGGTTTTCATGAATTTACAGTAATGATAATTGATGTACAGTAGTTTGACGATGAATCGATTGAATGCAGGCGGTCATTTCCTGAAATAAATGTTGATCAAGTATAGATTGAAATACTGAGTTTTCACTGTCGATTCTTTCGAGCGTCAGAAGCTAAATGACTTCCTAGTTTTCGTGTGCGAAGCTGCTATCACTCATCTGATCATTACATTCCTATGGCGGGGCACCGATGACTTCTGTGGGACATTTTGAAATGAAAGGTTTCAAATGGGGTTTCTATTGATCTATCAAACTATTGAGGGAATTTGGCTGTTTTTATTTGTTGGAATGTTTTCTTCGAGAAAGTATTTAAACTCGAGTAGCATTTTGAGTTTGCTACAGTACGGTACAGTATTATGAAATCGCCGTGGAGAAAATCGTCTTGTCGACAGTTCTTGCTTGAATTTTCCGCGTTTTCCGTGAAAGGTCGACAGAGATCTTCCTATTGAAAATTAATAAAGTTCCATTTATCGCTGTTTCATTTGTGCGATTATGCAGAACCATTGGGAAAGATCTGTATTTTCAGAATCAGTACGAACTTGGATTTATGTAATATTTATACTGTACCCTCAATTTGTTCTCCAGTTTTTGGGAAATATTCTATAGCCTCCAGTTTTCATGCGGTGTCGAGATCCAAGGTTTATTCCTGCGTATTTTTCGGATAAATGAAGTAAAATAGTGCAGAAATTACTCGTGAAAATTTTTTGCATCACTGTGATTTTTAATTTGTAATATGTTTCTTTTTTAAATGAATAAAATGCGTGTGCCCTTAATTTTCATAATTGCGCTATGAAAATTCAAGGTGCTTTTAAGCGTTTTGATTGATGGATTGATAACTTCAACAACTATTGAACGATGCGAAGCCAAAAAATTAGCAACTCACTTACGGAAATGGCGTTTTGCAGTACATAGCGATTCTTTATCGACCTAGAAAAATGTCGTTGATTTCACCCTACTTTTTCTGTTGGTGTAAAATTTCGGAAAAGTGCGTTTTAAAATTTATATTCTCACCGGCTCTCGAAAGCACAGCTTCGCGACATACGATTTAAAATTGAATTTTAAAGTTGGAAAGGTTTCATCGTTAAAGCAAGAACCGAATACAGACTCGTGCGATTGTAGATCAGCAAATTTGTGATATTTTCAGGGGTAATTTTTCTCTGTTTTACCAATGAGGAGAGATTTGCACGCAGCAGTTTTGATTTGTGTCATACTGAGGTGAAGAACATGAGTTTGTTTATTTGGGGCTGACGCCAATTTTACCAGGCAGGAAATTGTGGAATTATGCCCGTGGATGATTTAGAATGCTATTGTCACCCATTTTATTGGTCGTTTCGGAGGCAACTTCCTCCATCAGCGAGATAAATTCCTGAAAAAAATATATGTTGAAATGGAGTGAAAAACGAGCGTTCGATGAGGGGAACACGATGGATGAGCGTTTTCCCCTCGTTTTGTCCAACTACGCGGAAGTCGCAGTGACGATCGATTTTGGCAAATGTGCAGAACCCACGCAGAAAACTACGTGTGGAACGCTTATGAGATAAGCCCGGTGTTTCTTTTATTTTTTTAAAGTTATCTTTTTTTTTTTAAAGAGCGATCCAGGTGTACGTGCGACGAGCACATATTTATTCCATCAGAAAAATGAATGCAATTCACGCATTTTGTTTTTGATTGTTTGGGATTTTTCGGAAGTGATTCGTGGACTTACGAATATCTTCCAAGTTTTCTCAATATTCTTGTACGTGCGATGAGTACATGTATCCGTATTATGTTCGAAAAACTGAAATTGTTGCAGCATTGTTTTTATCAGCTGAAAGTCCTTTGGGTGTCCAGAGACTTACGAATGTGTAAATTGTCGTAATATTTTTGTGTTGTGCTTGAGATTTGAACTTCATTCATCAGTTTCAATTGGGAGATAATTTTTATTTTCATGGAATTATGGTAAGTATTTTGTACATGAAATCCCAATTGAAAATTATATAATGTAAGTCTAAGGGAGAATGAGACTCGACTTAGGGACACTCTTGGTGCACCAATTACGTCCGCATCTCGGGGTCTCACCGTAATTTATTTACTTTAATTTTTTCTACTGCGTGCTGTTCTTATATCATGTGATGCATGGCTAAGTGATGATGGAAATCCGTTTCGTCTCCCATGTAAAAAATACTGTTTTCATCACGTGTGTCGAAGGAAACGGACCGTGACCGCAATGGAACTCTAGGATCTTCCGTTTCTGACCAGAAAAAAAATGCTCATGAACGCGAGTTCGTTGACTTTTCAGAGTGCCGAAGTAGGCATGCGGAACGAAATTGCGTGGATGACGGGGGGAGGGGGAGATCGAGAATTGTTTGACCTGTCATTAAATTGCCAAGACAGGAAGAAAAAAAAAGAAGGAAAGAAACAGGGACAGTATAGTGAGTGTTTTCTCTTCCATCAGGCAGGTGGGAAAATTGTCGGGCATTGTTCTCGGGGATGCGTGGGTTGGATGGATTACTTCTTGACGGGATTCTCTGGCGAGTTTTTCCACGATTCATCCCCACGTGTTCTTGTGCGACTCTCGTGAAAAACGGGATACTCCTGTTTTTTTTTCTAATGTTGCTGT
Organism: Notodromas monacha; assembly: GCA_905338405.1. Lineage (NCBI taxonomy): Eukaryota > Metazoa > Arthropoda > Ostracoda > Podocopida > Cyprididae > Notodromas > Notodromas monacha. The sequence continues at coordinate 102,551 of CAJPEX010000169.1, read as the reverse complement.
GGATAATTAGTCTGATGCTCAGTTAGATGGGAATTTGGGAGAATCGCAGGTGCTAGACGTGGAAATTGTCGCGACTTTATTATTTTTCTCGACGATGCAGAAAATACCGTTTGCAAATTGAGGCGCTGAAGTATCTTTCAATGCTCTGCCCCCAACCGCTGATCTTGGAATTCAATTTTTTTTATTGTCGTTGAGAATAATTGCTTCGAGTAGGGCAAGCACTGTACTGTAATGCAAGATCGGTGACGTTTTTCTCGGTGATCGTCGTGTATTTAATTTTAGTACTGTATTTCCTTGCAACTTTCGTGTGCAGTATTTTCGAAATGATGTACACTTTTATTCGAACGAAATTGATCCGCAGATTCTTTTAGTTATAATTTCTCAAAAATGAAGTTGTTTGCCGTTCAATTTTCGCCTTGAAGTTTTTTGTAGGTTTAATTACTGCAGAAGGATCAACATTTCCAGCGATTAACTGCGATTTTTTTTATCAAGTATTCCACTTTGGAAAATGTTGTTGGACGAGGTTTTTTTGGGAGAAGGGGGAAGGAAAAATAGCGTTGTTCTTGCGGGGTCGAACCGATAACGTGTGCTTTAGTTCAAAATGAATAATGCGTTTTTTTTTTTTTTATGTGGAAATATTTTCTTCGATTATTTTTTTTACGCTGAGGGAAATACTGTAATTTTCGACTTCAAGATCCCTGAAACATTTTCTGAACGTACTTTTATTTTTAGTGCAGACCCATTTGAGGGTTACAATTATTTGATGGGACCTCGGATTCGTAAGTAAATGAGTGATCGTTTTTTGCTGAATTTTTAACTCTCGGACACACTAGAAAAAATCCGTATTTCTGTCGGAATTTCAAGGTGAATACTGTATATTATTGAATTGAAAACGGAAGAACAAATTTGGTTAACATCCGAACAGAATCAACAGTGTCGAATTTTTTTTTTTCGAGTCTCTGTCGTGAGTTCCCTTGGGAACAATTTCTTGAAAACCTCAGTAACTCGAAGATTTTTGTTTCCTATAACCTCCATAACTCGAATCTTCTGCAGGGTTTTTGGGCTATTATTTTCTTGACCCAGGAAAGAGAATAGCAAAAAAAATGTCTCGTGATGTCTTTTGAAAGGAATTTTAGAACAAATAATCGAGGAAATGAATCCTTGCCTCCAAGTTCAGCATCCTGTCACGATTTCATTCAAGGCCCAGAATATTGCCAATATCAATTTCCTTTACCGTAATTATTCCTTACCTCAGCAAAAAAGCTTTTTTCCTCAACTCGAACTCTTACAAGTCTTCTCTTCTGTCGTTTCCTTCAAATTCGACTGGAAGTTCGACTGTAGTTACTCCAATAATTGAAACATGCGGGCATTCAGAGCCCAGGTGCGAAAGCCCAGCTCACGAGTTGGTAAATGCTAACGCGATCGAATTTGGGCGTATGTTCATTTCCTCCCGTGTCGTTCCCTTTCGGGGTTATCGGAATGCGGGTGTGATCCGAGTTTTCCTTTTTTTTCCCGACGCGCGTCGATGGCCTGGATTTTTCACGACGCGTCAGGAGAGAATGCGTGTGTGTAGACTGAGCCAGTGGGTGCCATGTCACTGAATTCTGCGCCGCGCAAATGCCTGACGTGTCCAACTGAGCGCCAGCGGTCAATTAACTACGAATCGTTTTATTCTCTCGAAGTGTAGAACATTTTTCTCGTGTGTTCGTAGTGTATTATTATTACATTCTCGGCCATTGAATGTTTTATTATTATATTCTCGACAATTGAAATGTTTCATTGTATTCTCGACAATTGAAATTTTTTATTATATTCTCGACAATTGAAATTTTTTATTATATTCTCGACAATTGAAATGATTTGTAATATTCTCGACAATTGAAATGTTTTATTATATTCTCGACAATTGAAATGTTGGAAGTGTTGAGTTCCGACGAGAAACTGGCCTTCATGCGATTAACGGTTCCGATTGCGTTTTTTTCTGTGTCGGTATTTAAATAATCGTCGATAAAATTTTGTGTGAATTTTTGATTTATCTGGCTCACGTAGCAATATTTTCTGGCTGTTGAAGGGAACTGTAAATCCCAAATGGATTCTGACTGACGCGTTTCGTTCCTTCAGTGAAGAGCATTTTTCTCGTGATTCGCTGAAGTTTATTATTATTTTCTCAACGATTGAAATACTGTCGAACCTCTCTGAGTCAAATTTCAAGGGACCTGCAAACAAATTCGAATTATGGAGGTTTCGACGTAGGAAGGGTTTGAATTATTTAGGTTTTAACTGCAATAAAAAAAAAACCTTCTTTCAGGGAAACGTGGAAAATATGTAAATGGTGATATTCTGAGGCTTGGGTGGATTCTTGAATTAATTGAAAGGCTGCTGAACTTGGAGGCAGGGGTTCATTTGCCCAATCAAGTCTTTCACATCCTTTAAAATGCACTAATGTCTGTTTTTATTGGTTTTTTTCTTTCTTGGGTCAAAAAAATGACCAACAGGCCACAGAATATTCAACTTATGGAGGTTTGAAGGGAGAAGCTTTTGACTTGGAGAGGTTATTAATTTATTGTTTGTAGGGGAATTCAGATCTGGACCTTCAAAAAAATTGACTTGTAGTGCGTATTCGACTTCGAGAGGTTTTGAGTTATCAAGGTTCACCTGTATTGGAATTGTTGAACGAAAAAACTGACACAGATTCGATCAAGTCTTTTCTTAGTGTTGTTATTTTTTTCTTCTCTGCGTTATTATTTAACCTTCTTTTGAAAATTTTATTGAACCCCAAAATTTATTTTTGAATTTTTCTGGCAATTACAACAACCATTTTCTAGATTCCGGTTCAAGTGTGAAGTTGAATCCCGACTAAAACCTGACCGTGGAGCGTTTCGATTTTCCAAGAATCCTTATTTTTCTTCAATTCAGCGTTGAAATTTTATCTTGAAATTTTTGTTAAATCCTGATATTTCCGTTGGGATTCCTCTGACTCGAAACGCGATCATTTCAACATGCCGATTCAAGTGTGAAAGTCCTGATGCGAATCCGAAATAAGTACTAACTTCTTTTACTTACATATCGCAAGGAGAAAAAACGATGTCATGTACTTGGGAACACGAGGAAATCTCGAGTTGAATTATTCTTTCATGCCGTAATTTGAAAGGCATCCCTTTTGAACCCGCCCAGTTGGGTGGCGGCCAGTTGAACGCACACCCGGGTTTTTGTTGGCCAGCGTTATCGGTTTCGTGCCCTGCTTTCTGTCGAGTTGGCCGGAAGGTGACAGATGACGAAGTGTCGACGAGCGACACACACCACGACGTCCTCCCTTACTTTTTTGTTTGTTGGCAGTATCGAACCGCCGGTAAGAGTGGGAGACAAGGTTTTGTGTGTGTGTGTTTTAGGAGCTAAATTGAGGTAGGGATTTCGGGTGGGGAAACATTTGGGATCCGCGTGGATTTTTGGGCATGGGCGTGTTTTTTTTTTACGCTTTACGTCTGTCGAATCCATTTTTGACAGCAATGCATATTTTCAAACGATTGGTCGATTTTTGCTTTGAAATACTGCTTTCGGAGAATGTTTGTTCAAGTTGTTCATAAAATTTGAATCTGCGCGTAAAATCAACAATTGTATGCGTTGAACAATCGTATCTGCAAGCTATGAATAAAATTAATGACGTTATTTTGTCGATACGGTTGTACTTCTTCGTCAGTTCAGGTTTCCTCCTATTGGGGAGAATTGAATGATGTAGTTTTTGTTGAAGATAATTGAGGAAAGTTGATGAATAGAAGCCACGACATGATGACGAAATAAATTCGTATCGAATGGTTTTCGCATCGACTCGGTAAAAATTTACTGTACTTTACTATGAATCAGTCTTCCGTCTTCATGCAACGAAGAAACGGGTTCATTTGAGATCCTGATGTTCCTAAAAAAAAATTTTTGAATTACTGTACCTGTATTCAGGCGCAGACATTTTTGGTTCTTCTTCGAAATCTGAAGACGTTCTTTATAAAGATTGAAAACTTGAGTGCGCCATTTTTTGTCGGAAATTTTACAACCACCATTCATACATTTATCAGCTGAAGATACCGGTGCATGAAAGTCTGTGAATTGGTCTATCCTACAAAATTTGTTTTTTCAATATGTCAATTCATCGAAGTTGAGTTCTTATTTTCGGTGCAATGTTTCTTCTACAACCAGCTGAGTTCATTTACCTTTTCCTTGTGTTGCACCGGTGATTTCTTACTAATTAAAAGATGGGATTTTTCCATCGAAGCACAGTACAGTTGAACCTCTCCAAGTCGAATTTCAAGGGACCAGGACAAAAAAAAATAATTCATGGGTTTCGACCGAATGAGGTATTGAATAATTGAGGTTTGAGTAACAGAACTAAGCATTTTTGTCATAGAAAGCAAAGAAAAATTTCACACAATTGTAAGTGGTGAGGCATTAAATGCATCTGAAATGAGTGGACAGGATGCTGAACGTGGAGGCAGGGACTAAATTTGCCCAATTTCGTCTTTCCTTTCCTTTCAAAACACATGAAATTTTTTTTCATTGCTTCTTTCCTGTGTCAAGAAAAAATAACCAAAAGGCCGCCAAAAAATTCGAGTCGGGGAGGTTTTTAATACAATTGTTCCTAGTGGAATTCAACATGGACTTGGAAAAATTGGATATAGGGAAGTTCGAGTTATCGAGGTTCATCATTAGCTCGTGAATTTGATGGATTTTTGATCCTGTTTTCGGTGTTGAATGTGGGATTTTCCGTTTCTGTAGAAAAATTAGCACGATCGTACCAGTGCCTAGAGAAATGATCTCCTGGTAATCTGTTCAAAAAAACCGTGCGAAAGAAAATCAACTTGAATGCGAGTCAGGAGACGAGTTTGATATCCGATAGCTCGACTCTACGGAAATGTCATTCGAACAGATCAAAAGAAATTAGTAATTTTTGTTCCTTCAACTTGAGAAATTTTTTATTTCATTTACTTCGAGAATTTTTGTTTCTCTTCGAGGAAACATGAGAACTTAATCATGTTTCGATTGAGAAATTCACATCGAAAATGAGGACTTTTCAATATAATTGACTGTATTTACACAGTCTGAATGCGTTCGAATTTTAGTATAATGGGTACTACATCTCCGGTGTTCAGAAAACCGCAAATTTTGAAAAGTTGCCTATGAAAAAGGTTATCAAACTGCAGTATCTTAAGAACGAACAACTTCCGATTGAACCAGGCGTGGGGTGAGAGAAAAATCAAGCGTCCCGTTTTATTCTATTTTTCAAGCATCGGACGAAATACTGCCTGAATATCATTCCGTGGTTTTTACGACTTTTTGTGGTTTTTGTGCCAACCCATTAAAAAAAAAGTACTGGTAGGATTTGTGTTTTCCATTTCCTCTGTATTCTTTACGTTTTGCGTATGCCCCATTTTTTGCCCTGGCTGAATTTCAGCTTTTCTCGTTCGTGAATTTTGCTGGCGTCAGGAAATCCGGGCTGGATTTTTCACACGGAAGATCTGGGAAGGAAATCGGGTCTTTCCTTGACAATTATTTCGGGCATTTTTTCTTTTCTTTTCTTTTGAGTTACGGTCGAGCCCGTGAACCCTAAATTGAGGTCAATTGAGGTTTGGTTTCCTTTCGGGTTCGGGGGAACTTCTCGGCTTCTTGTTCTGTTGGAGCGAAGGACTAGCATGTCATTTTAATGCCTGAAAAACATATTTGGATTTAATTCCAAACTTCGCCAAGGTTGTGCGATAACTCTACTACAGAATTTTCAAAAAAAAAAATGTATTCTCATTCGACTGCTCGATGAAGTCGAGGAAATTTTTTGAAATTGTTGGAAGATTGAAAATTTGAATGATGAATCAACCTACGGTATTCCTATAGGCTATTTGTTGAGGTACCGTGAATAAACTTAGTGATGTGTTCTTCCGACCATAACAGTCGCTGTGTCAGTAGTCGAGGTATCGCAAATTCGTTTCAAAGAAATTTAAATAAAGTCTTGATTTTTGGACAGGTTTTCTCGTAACCAGCACTTCGTTATAATGAGATTCTTTGTAGCGGGATTCTAATTGACAAGTTTGGGACGCAACCCAAGAAATTTTACCCCACGGTGACCCTTTAATTCCCGAAAAGTGAGGGAGAGAAGCAAAGGGGATGGTGGAATAACGTCGTCATTCCAACACTGGATTACTGTCGTCTAAGCCTATCTTGGAACAAACTCGTAAAAAAAAAATCTTCTCGCACTTCACAACTAGACCAACCTCGTACAGCAGAAAATTCCTCAATTCCCAACATCTTGGGCAATGAATAAAGGCGAGGTTATTCCTGACGACGACATTATTCGAGGCTGACGAGGTTGGGCTTGACGACCTTATTCCAGCCACCCAAGCAAAGTTGGGCGGATTTCCGTCAAGGCAAAGGTGCTGGCAAGGCAGGTGGGCATGGAGAGGAACAACCTGGTTGGGGTTCTCTTCTCTTCTCTCTCTCTCTCTCTCTCTCTCTTTCTCTACTGGTGGTGTGAGCGGAAACACGCGGGATACAGTAAGAGAGAGAGAGGGGGAGAAAGACTAGAAGAAAAGCAAAGGAGGCGGAAAATCGGTGTGTGTGTGTGTGTGGGGGGGGGGGTATATATATATTTTTTCTTTTTGTAAGTTCCATATGTTTCTTTTTCCATCTTGAGACTTCACACCCCCCTCGACGGTTTCGAACTGGGGCTTGTGTTTTGTGTGGAATGCGCACGATGAAGTGCTTACCGTGGGAGGGGTTCGGCGGAAACGAGTTTTGTCTCGCTTGGCGGACGGTGGGAACCGCTGGGTGAAGTTGACTCCTTGGCTGGTTCTTCTGAAGAACTTGCATTGCCTAGATGTTTCGATTGTAACAAGTGATGATGGCGGGAAATGAACTGGGTTGTCAGCGAATTTTGTTGACATTCCCGATACAATACAGTACTGTATTTGGATTAACAAATGTGAAATTAATCTCTCGTGATTTTACACTTGGACGCGGAACTGTTTTTTATAAAGGGGTTTCTTTTGTTCATTGCTCCTGGG
>CAJPEX010000169.1:46150-95215 GCA_905338405.1 Notodromas monacha | reverse complement strand
ATTTTTTTACAGAAGGGTGAAGAAAGCTTGTGAAAAGAACTCAAAAATTTGTAATTTATTCTTCCCTGCACTCCTGCACATTATTTTCACCATAAAGTAACCCCTTGGCATGAAAAACATTAGTTTGTGTTAATTGCCTGCAGATTATTCCATGTTGTATATTCATTTGGGTCCAAAAAATGTCTTTCAAGAACGGATTAATTTGTTCATAATGGGACCCTATGGAGAACAGAGATTCGCTGTGAGGCTGGTTCACTGTACAGCCATGCCCCAGGAATGGATTGTGGCTGTAGTGAGGGGGCCCACTGTATATATTTTTTTCTTTTTGTAAGTTCCATATGTTTCTTTTTCCATCTTGAGACTTCACACCCCCCTCCCCCCCTCGACGGTTTTGAACTGGGGCTTGTGTTTTGTGTGGAATGCGCAGGATGATCACGAATGGCACCCTCCCCAAGCCGCCTTTGCTCAAAACAGAGCGAACCGCCTGCCACCCTTGGCGACCCACTTCAACTGAGGAACCGACCAAGAAGACTTCTTGAACGTAACGGATCTACAAAGCTTTGTAACAAGTGATGATGGCGGGAAATGAAGGGGGTTGTCAGCGAATTTTGTTGACATTCCCGATACAATACAGTACTGTATTTGGATTAACAAATGTGAAATTAATCTCTCGTGATTTTACACTTGGACGCGGAACTGTTTTTTATAAAGGGGTTTCTTTTGTTCATTGCTCCTGGGTCCGTGTAAGACGAAAAGTGGTTTCGAAGCAACGACGTTTTTCTTTTCTTCGTAATTATAGAATTTGGATTCATTGAAGGATTGCTCACAATACATGTTACTCGCATTTGAAATGTGTTTAATGCGAAAATAAATTGAATGTGCATTGCAGGCATTATTCACTCGTAGGTCGTAGCTGTTGAAGGAAATGGAATAATTCTTCATATTATCGTATATAGTAGAGTATCACGCCTTTTTTTCTCAATAGTTAAGAAAAAGGGGGTGCGCGTCATAGATTGGCATGCAATTTTTAAAAAGTTGAACAAGTCTCGGTGTTCATTGTACTTGATTCGAAAGGGAAATTTTGCATCAATTTAAGATTGGTCCAATTTTTTTTATGGAAACAATTGAAAATTAGATTTTCAGGTTTAATTCATGTCTTAATCCAAATTTGGGTGTTCTTATTTTTTTTTTGGAATATTGCTGTTCGAGTCACTAAAAATGGGGCACGTGTCTTACTTTGATACAATTCCATCAACATTTTTGACTGAAACACCTTTGCGTGTGTCGTGCTCGAGTAAACTGCATGATGCTAAAGGAAGTTCGTTACAGTACAGTATTTAATTTCAACGACCGAGCAATATTTTTCATCGATTATCCACCCTGTCATCAAATGGATAAATCTAGGATTTGAGCGTAAAACTACGTGTTTGACAATATTCCTTCATTTTGAAAGAAATTACGTGGTCACATTTCGTCAATGTTTTTATTTTCAACTTATGCTTAAGGTTCATCTGAAGATGATACAAATTTTGAAATTCCATCTGAAAAGGAATTGAAATAAACTCATTTGAAGTTTGTTCTGCGTGATCGTTTTTTTTTTTTTTTTTGCGGGGATGTTCCTGACCTGTTGGCGAACAAGTCAATTTTTCTGGATAGTTCGCATGAATTTACTATTTTCTTCGGAGGAAGTGAAATTGCTTTTTATCAATTCATTCTTACCGTTTCCATGAGTTTCCGAAGCATCACGGGGACGCAATAACATTTCTCATCGTGCGATGTTCGCATCAAGAGCCCGTCACGATTTCCGTCGAGTAGCTTCATTTGTGAGCCGGGTAATTAATTTATTTTTTATATATAAAGTGAACCCCGAGGAATAATTTTTTCTGTCGGGAGTAAATGTGTTGATCAATCTGTCTGACCTCTGTGGGGGATTATCTTTTCCGTGACTGGTGAAATTGTATGCACAATGCTGTCATATAATGACCCTGAGAACTATCGGGATTATCTCGAGACCTCTCGCAATCGCTGGGATGAAGAAGTGATCTTTCTCTTCGTTTACGCACGTTTAGAAGTAGAGTGACACGAGCCATTAACTGCCTGCAGTGTAAAAAGACGAACCAAAATTAGCACGACAACGGAACAAAAGCGTCCCATCTTTTCAACTCTTAAAAGGCGAAAATAGAACATTTTCGACGAAGTACTGCCGCAGCAGAAACTGACGAAAGAATAAATGAAACAAAATAAACGGCAGGTCCTAGAAAAAAATAAATAAATACAATAACGGAAGAACATTATGAAAATTGATTCATGATCAACGTGCTTATTTTTAAGCAAAATGGCGATTGTTCGATTGAAATTCAGGATAAAGGTCAAGTTTTTAATTTTTTTTAGTAGAAACTCGGGTGAGTATTTCCAAAGAAATCTTCACCCGCTCTCCGAAAAAAATACCATATTCAGATGAATGGAAGATTTCGTTTAAATGACCGATTACTCGTAATTGTGATGAAAAGAATGGTAAAAAAAAAAGAAACTCATGTGATCAATTTTTCTTAAATTCGGACGAAAAATAACAGAAGTGACGCCTGAATTTTCTCTTACTGTTTTCTTAAGCTGTTGAAAATTTACGTATGGAGTAATAGTGCCTCGAAAATCATTGCTAGTGGAGGAAGGCAGAAAATTGCTGGAAAATAATTTTCCGGAATTTGATGGAGGAAAGCACGAAAATAATTGCCAATTTATTTTCATATCGCAATCACGGATTCTCATTTCTTAAGCTACGAAATGTTGAAAAATTGACTGTAAATGAATTTAATTTTTAGTAGATTGACTGTTGATTTTAGTACTGTATCTGAATATAATTTTTAATAGAAAAGGAAATACTGCAGCTTCATTGCCCGAAATATATTCCAGGAAATCGCGTGTGACGAAGATTGAATGTAGCGATCGCACGATCCCTTCATGACATAATTTCATGAGATGAGGAGCTTCAGCGTAATTTATGGATGCTGATATAAATCTCGCAAATATTTTTTTCTTGTAGTGTGTGAAAATTTTATGTCGAGAATTTAAATGAAAATATTCCCAACGAGAAAAGGAAATATTCAGAGCCTCGGAAGAAGGACGCTTGCCGTGAGAAAAATTCAAACTCCGGATTCCCCCAGTAAGGTCATCAGCTGGGCTGTGGCGGTTCTAGAATGAAGTCCTCCAACGTTTTCCCCGATATTCCTAATGATAATTTCGGGTTCCGTCGACTCGAGAGGCAAAACCCTAATTAAGTGAAGGAAATGAGCGTCTGTTCGTGAGACAAAACCGGGGACTGCTGATGAATTATTTTGCCGCGGAATTTCCACCTGTCGTGATTCGCTGAGCCGGAGGAAATCGCTGATCAATTTTTCAGTTCTTCCACTTGGGAAAATAGTGATTATGGCATTGACGAAGAATAGTTCAGGTATTTTCGTGGAGCTTGAGAAAATTTTGAATTCCTGGTTTGTATGTCAGATACTTTGATTCGTTGGCTCTTCCTTGGCTTTTTTATTCTGGACAAAATGATACAATTGCTCATTTAATTATTAGATTTGAATTTTTTTTAATGGATTCTTGACTTTGCTACGCTTTCGTACATCACGTGGTTGAATTTGCTTGGATCAAAAGCAATTGTTTTACAAATATTACTTTGTATTATGTATAGTTTTTTATCACTTTTTTAAAGATTTAACAACCGCACCTGCTAGGAGCACTCACTCCCGAGAAGTTGGATTAGCATCTTAAAAAAAACATGGTGAAGAGTTCTGTACCGACACATGCTCCCAAGATTGTTTTCAACTCGGAATAGAAATTAAAATGGCATACAATTGAACTAATAAAGTGTATTCTTTAGGGAAAACATATTCATTGGCAGAAAAAAAATCAGCCATGTTCGAAAATTTTTTTTCATGTTTTGTAAAATTCACCCTGGCGGAGTTTTGCTCTCCACTCAAAAGATGAGGCGCCCTTCAAAAGCAGTGTTTGTTGAAATTATCTGAAGAATAAATTGATGTTGGCTTTTTTTCTGATTACACTTCAGACAAATTTTCACGTGCTGAAATAAATTATAAATTTTTTCAGTCTTAAAAACCTTTCTTCAAGCCCACCTTTCCAATTTTTTGAAAATATTCCACTATACACACGTGCTTCATTGGATTTCAATTTTCGCAAAAAAAAAGCAGAAACTTTTTATATGCCCGACATTGAGTCTTTCAAGCATAACTTTAAAGTCTGCAAAATGTCACAAAACTTCGCCGATCCACGAAAAATTTAGCGTGCTACTTTATTATTTGGTAGCGATTCCTTCTTTTTTTTTTCTTAGAGAGTATTGATAACTTTTGTGCATCTTTCGAATTTCATACCCGTACATTTTGGATGTTCGTGGAATTTTCCGAGTCCTTGAAGTATTTATTTTGGTCGAGATTTTAATTCATTTCTACCACTAAACGTTTTGAAAACATTCCACTATGCACCTGCTTCATTGGATCTATCCTGATCCAATTTTCCAGGATAGATCCGACGAGGTCAAAGACAAAACCTGGATAGCCCTGAAGTCTGAAAAAAAAAATTGATCACTCTCAGTCTAGACTGATCCATGTATCCCCGATGTATCTCGTGTCGTACTTCCTTTCCACTCTCCAAACTGAGGAACCACGCGGATTTCGTCCTGATTTTCCCTCGCCCAGGTACAGCCTCGTACAGGCGACCAAAAAGCCACGCTTAGCATAACGAGCCAGGGAAAGCGCAATTAGCATCCGTTCCGTTCCACGGTCGAGTAGACCGGATCCGGAGAACGGTGCAACGCACGCTCATTCATTGACCCGCGGCGGGGTTCAACGCCTTTTTCCCGGCTCCCTTCTTTTCTCGGTGTTGGTTGTAGGAATGAGGAGGAGGAAAAAATATCCTCACTTGACTGCGGGGTGCAAAGAGATGAATACTGTACGAGGGAGAAGAAACTGTCGAATTGCGTATATTAAAAAAATGGAGTAAAGCAGGCAAGTATCACGCAGGCCGTTTGTGGTGGTGGTGGTGGTGGTTGCTGGGTGTGGGGCGATGATGCGTGACCGGGTTTTTTTTTTCGATTATTGTTGTGTCTGCTAGGGTTTGTGCAGATCTAGGGGAAGTGAGCTTGATGTGTACTCCCCCTCTTAATTTTTTTTTCTTCTGCTCGTGTCTGCCAGAAAATGGCGAGGTTATAAAGGCGTTTTTTTCAACTGGTGGAAAGGGGGTTCTGATGGTTGTTTTGAGGTTGGAGGTGAGACTTGGTTGAGCCTGAGTAGCTTTACTAACGCTTGATAATGAGTCATGCGTTTTATGAATCGGAAATGATATTCTTCGGAGAGGCAGAGATTGGAACAGTCGAACGTCAGACGACGAGCAGAGGAAATTTGACTTGAGGAAATAAGCTCTCTTTTTTTTATTTTTGGAAGTAAGAAAGAATTTCAGGGCATTGTATTTGTTGTTATTCTAGGCTTTAATTGCTTCTTGAATGAGTTGGACGGGATGCTGAACTTGGACTCAAGGATTCATTTGCCCAATGAGTCTTGCATTGCCTTTTTTCAAAACGCATCAAGTTATATTTTATGCTGATCTCAATCTTTTGTAAAAGAAAAATAAATAGCCAAGAGGCCCCGGAAAATTTTAATTATGATGGTTTGAGAGGAAAGGCTTTCGAGAAAGTGATGTTATTTTAGTGCATTGTTTCTGGGGGTGTTTTTTTAATGCATCGTTTCTAAGGGTTTTTTTAATGCATTGTTTTCAAGGGTGTTTTTTTTAATGCATTGTTTCTAAGGGTGTTTTTTTAATGCATTGTTTCTAAGGGTGTTTTTTAATGCATTGTTTCTAATGGTGTTTTTTAATGCATTGTTTCTAATGGTGTTTTTTAATGCATTGTTTCTAAGGGTAATCAGGCGAGGACTTCCAAAAGAAAATGGACATGGGGAATTATTTGAGTTATCGAGGTTCATATCTCTGCAGTTGGACTCCAACGACTTTTTCTTGATATTTCTTCCCTTAAAATGTTCTCCCCATTTTATATGGGTTCTGTGCGACGACTTTTTTTCTGGCCCCTTGAATTTCGTTGTAGAGGGAGTCCACGTGTTAACCCTCCTAAGCAATATTCCGGACGAAATGTCTCAAGATCACTAATACCGTACTCTTGAATCTCATTAGTTTGAGTTAGGAACAGACAAAACCTCTAGGACTCTAGGTCAGAGCTTTGCAGACTCTTTTTCTTGCGAAGATGTTCCGTAATAGCTTGAGTGATTTTATCGACAGCGGAAAACTATGAGAGTCAGTTCACATTTAGGAAAGCGCGTTCGTCGCACAAACGCTTCACGGAAATGTTTTCGATTAGAAGTACCGAGTGGAGAGTGGTAAACTTGAGCATTGAGTGTTGTAGTTGGGATGAAGTCGGTCGAGAAGCCATGTTACTTCATTGTCGAGAGAGTGTCAATTTAATCCAAGTTTCTTGAGGACCATACCGAGATTTCTGAGAAACTTCTCTCTTTCTGTCTCTCTCTGTCTGCCTGTTTCTCTCTGTCTGCCTGTTTCTCTCCGTCTTCAGTCTCTCTCTCTCTCTCTGTCTTCTGTCTCTCTCTCTCTCTGTCTTCTGTCTCTCTCTCTCTGTCTTCCGTCTCTCTCTCTCTCTGTCTTCTGTCTCTCTCTCTGTCTTCTGTCTCTCTCTGTCTTCTGTCTCTCTGTCTTCTGTCTCTCTGTCTTCTGTCTCTCTCTGTCTTCTGTCTCTCTCTGTCTTCTGTCTCTCTCTCTGTCTTCTGTCTCTCTCTCTGTCTTCTGTCTCTCTCTCTGTCTTCTGTCTCTCTCTCTGTTTTGTGGCTCTGTCTTGTCTCTCTCTCTGCCTGTGTCTCTCTCTATCTCTGTCTGTCTATCTCTCTCTATATAAATAAATATATATATATAGTATATACAATACGAAAAGAAGTTAATCACAATTTCAATATATACCGTATGTGTATATACTGTATATACAGTATATTGAAATCGGGATTATATATATTGTACAGTATATATATATCACCGTGAAGCTGACTTGCGTCGAAGGTCCCTGAAACCGGGAAGCCGTGCAGTCACCCGAGTCTCGGTCATTCGCTGCGCATCGGTGCTTCTTCACGGGTGTTACGACGGAAAAGACGAGAAAAATGATGGAGGAAAGGGAAAAAAGCGGGGGGGGGGGGGGGGCAAATGCGTTCTGACGAGAATCAGTCGGCTTATTGTGATAAGATTTCTCTGTGGGTACAGAGAAATGACGAGAATACAGCACAATGCAGAAGTGGAAACCGGAGAGAGAGAGGTTTGGAGAGAAACGCGACGACGAATGGAATGGTAGCATGGAGACTGTTGATATGCTGTCTGTCGTGTCGCTTTCAGGTGCAAATATGGTACCCGACCGTTTCTCGCGCTCCTGTGATGATTTTCCCCTTTTCATTTTTCTGTTTTGTTGGAAAAGCAGACGGACTAGAACGAGATGTTTTTTTTTTTTTTTTGAAAGTTCTCCATCTTTTTCGAGTACGCGAACTCGCATCATCCCATGTGGATGCATTATTTTCGATATCTCTCGGCTGGATGTGCCAAAAAAATAAATACAGTCGTTGGACTCCATACAACGACTTTTATTTATTTTTGGTCCCACTGCTAGGTTCTCTCTTCGTGTTACAGTGGTTCTATGCAAGGGATTTTAAACTGTGCTGGATTTCGTTTTAAAAAGAGAGAGCACCTGCGCACAAAAACATGAATTTTCAAAATTTACTCGTGACTGCGACAGAAAGGGGGTACTTCCAACTACTGTAATTTTTAAGAGTTGTTATTGGGAAGCTGACGATTCTGGCAGTGACTGCAAAGACGGACGATGAATATTCCCATGGGTCTCCGCATGACGAAATAAACTCGTTCCTGAAACGATTTCCCTTGAGGTAACATTATCTGGAACGAATTGAATAATTTGCACTCGCCGGAAAATGATGATGAGCGATACAATCTGTGTATTTGAGGCATGGTATTGAAAATTTTCATTAGGAAATTGAAGTACTTTTAGCAATTATTTGCTATTTCTGGATTTCACGACTTTCAAAGACAAGAATAAAGCGGAACCCTTCTTCCTGTTTTTCCTCAATTTTAAAAATTCCAGGTTTGAATCCAAATCTTGATGAAATTTGCGTGTTTTGAGATAATTTTTATGTACTCAAGTGAGTACTTTTTTTACCTAAAAATTACGGAATGTGTGGACCCGCTTTAGTGCGAATATAATTTTCTTTTTTTTATGCATTGAAGTACAGTACATACATTTAAAATTGTGGTGATCACGTGAAAGGGACCTTGAAAAAGAATTGTTGGGAGACCAAGGTCGAAGCTATTCAACTCCGTGGAAATTATTTTTCTCGTTTCCGAGAGTAAAATGTACGCAGTTGAGGAATACCGTGTGCTGAAGCTTTAATTATACGGACTCGTGGCTGGGTGCCTTGAACTGGATAAGCTGATTCTTTTTAAAAAGTTCATTCGGTCGATTAAAAAAAACTGAAAGAAAGGCTTGACAATGCTTGGAAATTCCAAGTTTTTCAGCCGGGATAATTGGCTAGAAGATAATTGAGGGGCTAACGTTGAACTTGCGAGTTATGCTTTGTTTACTACAGTGTCAGTAATTTATCTCTGGCAGGGTACCGTATATTTGATTCAAAATTTAATGAGAGTGCGGATAATAGTGATTTTAATATTTCATCCTTTTTCTATTCGTCGTTGTCTTTTCAAATTTTCTACATTTACTCTAACCTAGGAGTTGATTCAGAGGCTTTGGAAAGCATTGAAACTTATGGCTGTTATGTTATATTTGATGTTGAGAAAACTTATGTTTTCTTTGAATTTTCTAAGGAATTTAAAAAAGTACAGGGATGAAAATTGGTGCTAGTAAATTACATAAAACGTATGGCTGTTATATTAAGCTGATTTAATATGGTCAAGCTCACATTGGAATTCGGTTTCGGAGCTGACAAAATTTTGAAGTTGATTCACTTACGTTTTCTTTGAATTTTCTGAAGAATTTAAAAACTTGCTGGGATGAAAAATTGTGTTAGTAAATTACATTAACGGTACTTCAAAATCGAATTCAATTTGTGCTTTCTTTGAGAACGTTGGCGGATACTTCGGCACGTTTTCTTCGTTCGTGTTAAAAATTTCGAGAGAGCCATCGTTGGAGCGGGCTTCGGAGATCCATCTGTTTCTCGTTGTATTTTTCTTCTAATTTCTCTCAATAAAAATGTTGTTTTTTATTCATTATTATTTCCATCATTTGATGCTTGGGAATCCGCGGAATAATTGCAGTTCGTGTCCGCTTCCGTGATCGTTGCGTCGGTCACAAGAGAGAAGTCGGAACGAGTCCTGGAAGATCACGATCCGTTTCTGTCGTGCGGAGACCGTGGTGGGATCGGTGAAGAGGCTTGAGTCCCAACCAGGCAACCTTTTTTTTTTTTTCAATAGCCGCCGGCGAGGAGCCGATTTTCCCCCCTTTTGGCGTCATATTTCTTCATTTATCCAAGACGTTTTCCAATGTAGCAATATTTTTGAAATCTGTGTGTCCATGGATGTTCCTTCATGTTGCTCAAGTTGGGTTAGTTATTTTCAAGTAGGTTGGGTTTTTTGAAATCCTTTAAATGCCAGTTGCATTTTCTAGAGCAGTGTTCCCCAACCTTTTTGGGCCTGCTGACTAGCAAATTTCCATGAAGTTCGTAACGGACCAGCGAAAATTTCATAAAATTTCCGCAGATTCAGGAAAGTTCTGCTTGAACGAAGTTTCTGGCAGGCATTTGAAAAGTTTCTGCATTTTTGAAAATAATGTTCAGGAAGCAGCAATACAGTGGAATGTCTTTGAAATATTAGAAGGATAGGCATGAATTAAGATATCTCAGAATTAAAAAATTGAAATGATTTATTTCAACAGGTGAAAATTGGTCTAAAGTTTCATTAGGAGAAAAGCCCCCTTTTGATTATTTATTAAATAATTTCAACTGCATTGTCTTTCCAACATTTCAGATGAAGATGAAAGATTTTCATAGCTTCTTTTTTAATTGAAATATCCTGCGGACCAGCACCGGACCACGGGTTGGGGAACACTGGTTTAAATTGTAGGGTTGTTTAAATGCTAGGTTATTTGAAGGCCGATCAGGTTATTTAAAGACTGATCAGGTTATTTAAAGACTGATCAGGTTATTTAAATGTAGGTTGGGTCATTTAAACGTAGTTCAGTTGAATTCGATTGAGGTTCATTTATTTTGGTTACGGACATCATAATCTATTTGAAGTACAGTAATCTCAATTTCGTTGAGTTCGCCTGAGTTGAATTGGTTGAAGTTCATTTAGATTTTAGAGGACACTTCAGCTTATTTGAGAAAATAATATGAAATTATATAATGAAATCTCTGTACAATATCTATAACGAAATTGAAAAAATTAACAAAAAACCATCCTTATAAAAAAATCTAATAACATCAGTGTTATTGGCGGGGGACCTGAAAAGCTAATTCATTGTAAGCAATAATTCCATAAAGCGAGATTTGTTGTGAGTTATAAAAAGATTCCACTGTCGTACAAGTTGACGCAATTGACTTACGGTTTGTTAGATGTATGTTAGATTGTATTGTAGTTGTTCAAGTCAACCCTGGTAAAATCCTCGCGCACAGAAGTTCAAGTGTCTCAGTGTTCTATGCCTATAGACGAAGATCCATGCCAACGAATTTATTTGGAAAATGTTTCGGATGTTCCCTTGAAACCCGATGAAAGGTGCATTGTAAGACTTCAATTTCACGCAAGACCTGATAATTTTTATGTCCGACTTATCTGCGTCATTATCCAAAATATTCGTCGAATCGACGAGAGAATAATGAAGTCGCCAAAAAGTTGACAACGCGTGGCATCAAGACCGCGCAGTTTCCTCTCATTGATTCGAAATCTGCGCATAATTTAGACTCAATATTTCTTGTTCGCAGTATTCAAGGTGTTGTTGGAAACTTTATGTCGATTCTTCGGGGAAACACGGCACCGGGATTTTCAAACCCCCCGGATTCCTTTGTTTTCACGGACTCGTGAAGATTCTAGAATTTTTAAAACTTGGCGTAACCGCGAGTGAGCACGATTTTTTTGTGAAGAGAAAAGAATATTCCGCTTCCGCAAACCGCGTCTTGCCTCGCACTTGACCGTGATGTCCTGCGGAACTAACCGAACCGGACTGAAAGAAGTTTCCGGCTTCTGACTCGGATGCCGATGCCCTCGGGTTTTTATCTCTTTTGTGCTGCACCACCAAAAAAAAGGAAAAGAACGAAAAATAATTGTTTTCCTCTCCTTATTTTCAGCTTTTTCTCTCTCTATAGAACCTCGAGTATCTATGCTTCGATGAACATGATGCGAATTCCGTCGACCGGAGAAAGAAAAGCGTTTTAGGTGCAATTTTAAGTTGCAGCCGCTTCGACCACGATATTTACAAAACATTTTCATACGATTTATTTTAAATTCATGATTATTTTGAGCTTGGAATGTCAGTGATGGAACGTGTGATCTGATGATAAGCAGAAAACGAAGAAATGGGAATAAATTTAATGAGGGCACCTGGAATCGTGTTGATGTCCGAATGAAATTACGATTGATTTTTTTAAATGGAAATTTCAATATTCGGGGATCATTTTGATTATTTAAATCGTTACTGTACTGTTCATATTCTTCCACAGTATTTTACAGTGCTTGATTATCGGGAAATTGGAGTCTTGTAGTAATTATCCCGTGGGTGCTTATCTGTTGAAATTTCCCGTGTGCAAATAAGTTCAAGTTCGATTCCAACGATGATACAATATATATGAGGACCCTTCTTCGGAGATTTTGTCTACTTCGATTTTCTCTGTACACTGTCATGATTTTTTATTGTCCCATAGCTTCTCTCTTAATGTTCGAATTTTTTTTGGTTCCTTGAATTTCGTTGTAGAGACGAAGACACCTTGTAGACACCTTTACTGTGTACTGTATATTGTAGATCTTACTCGTTGGTCGAAGCGTGGGAACGCATGCATGCATAATTTTTTCGATATTTTATTCTGGAACAGATGGTAGAAATCTCTTGGCAGAGATAAACCTGGGAACTACAGTAGTTCATAATCTTACTGCGAGGTTTGACTCTTGTGATGCGAAGAACTTTTTTTTTGCCACCATAATGTCGGTATAATTGTGGTAATAGGCTGGTGGAAGATGTGGAAATTATTTCCCAGGGCTCGGACTAATTTCGAATCGATACAATTGTGTCCCAACTTGGACTGCGTGTGAAAATCGGAAGCGAAATGGGATTTGTCTTTCCATTCGCCTGTGAAGGGCATTCGTTGTTTTTGGGTGCATTTCCGTCAATACCCTGAGATTTTAATTATAACACTGGCGTGACTCAAGTTTGCGTCCCAGAATATGCTAATGACTGTCAATATTAAATATTTATATTTTTTTACGTGAAAAAAGTTTTTTTTCGAGGTCGCCATTTCCGGGAAGCAGGAATTTCCACGCAAATTTTGGTGGAAAAACTGCGCTGCGATGATGCTGGGGATCGGAAATGTACCTTACCCTTGAAATGGTAATTATTTTCTTGCACCTCAACGAGTCTCATGCTGCGTTCGAATTGACCCAAGGTCGACAGAACCCGAAAATATTTTTTTTCTAGTAGAGAACCCGCAGTACTTGAGGCATTACATGTTTTAGATGTAGACTCTTCTCCGTATTTTCTGCCTGCTTTCTCGGAAGTCATTCGCTTCTGTGAACTCATTTTAGGCGATTTCCAATTTACACCTTGTTTCTGACACTAGTGATGCCTCAGTATGAATAAATGAATGTTTTCTCAATTACGCGGAATTTTTTGTACAGTTCCGGTTTTTTAAAGAATGAAGCGTATGGAATTTCCCATTTCGCACCGGCTTCTGAAGGACGAATCGGTTTGTTTTTGCGATAAATTCAGAATTGTAGAAAAAAAAAGTCAACTTGAGCAGTAAAGCGTCCTGTGAAATTTTAAAGAAAAAATAGAGAAAGATTCTTGAATCGAACTTCGATTTTAAGGATAGAAAAAAATAAAATGAAAGACGTGCATGAAGGATGAATAAATCACGTTCTCGTATTTTCAAAATTCCAATTTTTCTCTCAAATTGACGCGCAGTGCATCATGAGAGCTCAAATTAAACATCCGCGCTAAATAATTTCCTCGGCATTATTTGTCGGGACCCGCCATCGTATTTTGTTGGACGAGTTTCGCTTTCGCGGATTTACAAAAGCTATGATTCCTAGACCTTGGACTTGATCGTTTCCCCACAAAAATATTGCTAGTTGAGTACTGTACTGTACTGTGCCCATGTGGCGTTTCCAGGTAACGAGGGTCGCAACGTATTACCCACGGTTTTATCGCCG
Organism: Notodromas monacha; assembly: GCA_905338405.1. Taxonomy (NCBI): domain Eukaryota; kingdom Metazoa; phylum Arthropoda; class Ostracoda; order Podocopida; family Cyprididae; genus Notodromas; species Notodromas monacha. Next base: position 81,763 of record CAJPEX010000169.1, on the reverse strand, counting down.
CGCGAAATCGTAAATCGGCGGGGTTCTTCTTTTGCACCGGCCCTTGGTATATAAATTTTTTTGTATGATGTGTTGAGCATACGGGCGAGGATAGAAACCCTGCGATTCTGACCGAGGTTTATTTCTCGAAGTTAGACCGGAAAACCCGTGCTTCTAAATATTTTTGAAAATCGGTTCCTGTGGGGAAATCTTTCTTGACACTACTATATCAGGTGAACCTCGATAAGTCGAATTCCTCCCGAAGTCGATTTTTTTCAAGTCCCAGTTTGAATTCCCTTGAAATCAATCCATTAAAACCCTCCCAAACTAGAAGTCTTTTTCTCTAAAACCTCTGTGAGTCGAATTTTCTGAGGCCTTCTGGTTATTATTTCCTTGAAATATGAAAGAGAAAATGATAAAAACCAATAATTTGATGCATCTTGAAAGGGATTGAAAGAAAAATGTAGCAAATGAACCCCTCCAAGTTCAGCAAGGTGTAAACTCATTAAGGAGCAAGTTTTGGCCCAGAATATCCTCATTATGATTCTCCACATTTTTTTTTTTACTTCTCTTCACAACAAAATTGTTTGTTTCCTGAACTGGAAACCTCCAAAAACCAAGTCGAATTTTTTTTTCCTGGTCTTTAGAAATTTGACTCGGAGGTTCAACTTCAGGAGTTTGGGTTAAGAAGCATGTCTTAAATGGAGCAGACATTGCTTGCTTGATGTGACACTTCCGTCGAGTTCCACTTATGAATTTGTTTCGGAATTTTTCAAATGATCTATTTATGAATTGTCCGAACTTGATTCAAGCAGAAAATGAGGTGAACTGAAAGATCTATAATTTTAAACAGCAGTATTTGACTTCGATCAGCTTGAGTTTCATGCAAACTTGAATACGGTATTCGAGTTCGACATGACGATCGTGATTAAACTGATAATAATTAGTTATGTGGGAAATCGAAATCTCATGAAGAAAATGACCCGAGAAGTCGTCGATGAAGTGCCATGTTCCTCGAGATTAAAACTATCATTTTTCTTCTATCATAAGTGCTATTGCACATCCGGTCATCAATTCGGGTAATTAACCTTCCTATAATTTACTTTAATTGGTCTGATACCCCTAATCGCGTCCTTGCGTGACTCTGGGAGGAAACCACATCGACCGTTTTTCACGAAGAAATTTTCCGTCTAATATGGATATCACATTGTCGGGGGTTTTCCTAGTGAACTCTGCACCAACACCACAAAAAACCGAATTACAATAAAATATTGTTGCAGCGAAGCTCTTGGGACCTGGGGACAAAACCTGCATTATTACGAGAAAAATATTACACTGAGCCTCACATAATAGTGAGACCCCGAGATGCGGATGTAATTGGTGCATCAATATTGTCCCTAAGTCGAGTCTCATTTTTCCTTAGACTTGTATTGCATAATTTTCAATTGGTGTTTTATGGACAAAATACTTGCCATAATTCCATGAAAATAAAAATTGTCTCCCAATTGAAACTGATTCAGTCAATATATTTCAACACAATATGGACATTTGGGGAATTGAATACTGATACCTCTGTACAGTACATAGAAATGTTGGCATTCTCTGTAAAAAATAACATTCAAGTGAAAAAGAGAGAAGGAAGTCCCTTTATGCTGGAGGTAATTTTATCAGCTATAGTGCAGATAACTCAAGAGTAAATTCAATTTGAACAAGAATTCTAATTTCTTCAGATTCGTTGTGACGAGATTTTATTGCATTGAGATATTTTCATTGTAGAACGGCTGAACCAGTTTTTAAGCTGCAGTACCTCGCGGATGGTGAATAGTTCTGCCATGTCTCTGAAATATTGTAATTTCACATCTTATTTGGATTGCTGTCAGGCCAACTTTTCGAAAGAAAATTTTACTTTTATTCTTTGCGTTTTTTATTTATCAGTATGATCGATCAAAATCAATGGAAGCGGAAGGATTTGCAGGAAATTCATTTCCGCCATTTCGAAGGTGCGGGGATTTTTTAGCACCATGGGTTGCGTTCATGTGTCGAGAAATCGCTGCCTTTTCCTTTTTTTCTTTCAATGCGGACTAAATAGGCGTGAATTCATGTGTTTGTTTGTTTTTGCATTACAGGACGATCGATGGGATTTTTGGACGACAGCGGCGTGATCCTGGACGACGGGTCCGGCATGGGCGGCATGGACGGGAACGGGATGGCGACCGGGTTCTCCATGATGCTTGGCGGGACGGGCGGCGGCCACGGGTCCGCGTCCATGGGCCACCCGCACATGGGCCACCATCATCACCCGCACACGCACCACGGCGCCTACCAGCAGCACCACCACGCCCACCATCAACCCATGCATCCCGTGGGCCAGGGCAACAGCGGCATGAGTTCCAGCCAGCACCTGGGCACGGTGGGCCCGTTCCCGTCGCGTCCGTCGCCGAGTGCGGACGGCGTGCCTGGCCAAGAGCGCTATTCTCGCAAGGTTTTCGTCGGCGGACTGCCGCCTGATATTGACGAAGGTATGAAGACCCGTGTTTTTTGTTGTTTTGTTTTTTAGCATGATTGTTTGTGTGAACATTCAATATTTTGAAGGAAAAGTGGCGCTTTGCCAGGAACTTACTGAAGGTGTAATGTAGTGTAATGTCGTCGTGAAGTGTCTTTTTGAGGCTAGGTTCAGCTCGTTGAAATGAACGGAGGTCTCCAAGGTGTTGAGCGCGTTTCTTCAACTGGTGGATTCCTCGTGTTATTTGTGGCCATGGATTTCCCCATTGGAAAAAAAGAGGGGACTGTTCGAAAGTGTCTGATAAGAAGGACTAATGTAGTACCTTATTTACGCGAGGACCACACACATATTTTTGGTTTTTGTTTTTTAAAGGGAAAGGGTGCACGTCGTAGGCAATTATAAAATTTAAATTTAGTATTTATGCTACAAGTTGAACCTCTGTAAGTCGATTACCTCCCTAACTCGAATTTTTTTCTAGTCCCCATCTGATTCCCTTGGAAACAATGCATTAAAAACCTCTCTAACTCGAAGTATTTTTCTCTCAAAACTCTGTAAGTCGAATTTTCTGAGGCCTTTTGGTTACTATTTCCTTGAAACATGAAAGAAAAAATCAATGAAAAAAATTATTTTATGCATCTTGAAAGGGAGTAAAAGACTAATTAAGCAAATGAACTCCTGCATCCAAGTTCAGCAAGCTGTAAACTCATTTAGAAGCAAGTTTTGGCCCAGAATATCCTCGTTTACAATGTCCTGCATTTTTACATATCGTAGCAGCAAAATCGATTGTTTCCATAACTCAAAAGCTCATATCAAAATCTCCCCAAGTCGAATTTTTTTCCAGGTCCCTAAAAATTCGACTTACAGAGGTTCGACTTGTATTTAGAAATGTTAGAGTTTAGGTGCATGTCATGTTTGATGGAAGAAACTAAATAAAAATTTTCAAAATCCAATTCTTTCACGCTGTTCGGACTCTACAGAGATCTAGTTTTTTGTCATTTTTTGTTTAAGAATGACTGCAGCATATTGTTTTTTTATTTAGATTAAGTCTCTTCTTTGGTTTGAAACTTTCGTGGGTGAGATTTGTGACGGCGGTCTTGAAACTTTAAATTTGTAATCCGCAGTGGAAGTGATTTCTTGGCACAGGAAGTAAAGAAGCAATAAAAAACATAATTCCAAGTGTTTTGAAAGGAAAGGTAAGACTAAATTGTGCAAATTCAGTCCCTGCCTCCCAAGTTCAGCATCCTGTCAACTCATTTAAGATTCATTTAATGCCCAGAATATCACCATTTACAATTTTTTTTTCTATAACAAAAATTTTGGTTCTGTTACTCAAACCTCAATTATTCAAAAGCACCCCAAGTCTTAATTTTTTTGGTGGTCCCTTGAAATTCAACTTGGAGAGGTTCAACTGTATTTCAAAATTACACCCCCACTTTTCCTCTCAAATTTGAAGGAAAAAGGTGCCTGTAATACTCGGATTATTTTTCTGAATTTCGTATTGAATTGCGTTTATCATCCGTCGAATAATTAGCACGATCGTACCAGTGCCATGAGAAACAATCTCCTGGTAATCTGTTCAAAAAAACCGTGCAAAATAAAATCAACTCGAATGCGAGTCAGGAGGCGAGTTCCTTATCTGATAGCTCGACTCTACGGAAATGTCATTCGAACATGTCGAACAGCGACCCTCGTTTTTTTCAAATTATTCGTGCATTCTGATGTTGGATGATCAAAGAAAGCTCTTATGTTGCGATAGATGCTCATCCTGTTCGCACCACGAATCCGCGATTATGAAATTATTTAGTGCAGAATATCCAAGGGTAACTTCATCATATTTGGTCTGCATTATATTAAATTTGTAACACTTCAGTATGTAGCAGAACTCGGGTTGCCTGTGCCAACTGTGGGGTCCCTTTATCCGAATAATCGAATACGAAAGAAAGAAAAAAATCCCAAATTGACAAATATTTGACGTGCTCGGGAATCTCGAACCTATTAAGCCGAATCATCTTGATTCGACTGTACTCTCATCTTATTTAGATGATAATTCCAAGCTGCTGAAACAGTGGGTAATTTGCTTATAAAACGTTTCATGCAATCCTTGAATATCTTGTTTATTTAATTAGAAGTTTACGGTACGCGAAACACCTGGTGCTTTAATGTAAGGAATTCGAGTTCTTCGAATTGCATCACTTCACTCGCTAAACCTGTGTTCCCCAACCCATGGTCCGCGGTCCGACAAAAAACTTCTGTGGACCGGCGCCGGTCCGCGGAAAATTTTCTGCAGCACGATCGATTCATAAAAGTAGCAACGAAGTATGTGATCTTTATCTGAGATCTGGGAAAAACCATGTTAGTTGAAATTATCTAAAGAAAAAAAAATAAAGTTGGATTTTCTTTTAATTACACTTCGGACAAATTTTCGCGTGCTGAAATAAATTATTTTAATTTTTTCAGTCTGAGAAACTTTTCTTCAAGCCCACCTTTCCAATTTGTTGAAAACATTCCACTGTATGCACGTGCTTCATTTAAAAAGAGAGAAGGAAGTCCCTCTATGCTGGAGGTAATTTGTTTTAATTAGCTAAATGGAAGGGAAATTGGTGAGAGAAATGCCCAAGAACTTTTCTTACACTAATTTTAGGGTTAGAAATATCTGTTTCTTGTAATTTGGTCAAACGTATTTGCAATTTTATCACAAAATGTTCCTATTGGAAGTCCGTGTCCTCATGTTGGGCCTTTTTTCGTCAATTTTCTATGGGAAAATAAGTGTCTCTATGTAGAATTGTCCACATGTCAAGGTGTCTGCATGTGGGTGTATCACTGTAATTCACTCAATTTCTTTATCAGCTATAGTGCAGATAACTCAAGAGTAAATTCAATTTGAACAAGAATTCTAATTTCTTCAGATTCGTTGTGACGAGATTTTATTGCATTGAGATATTTTCATTGTAGAACGGCTGAACCAGTTTTTAAGCTGCAGTACCTCGCGGATGGTGAATAGTTCTGCCATGTCTCTGAAATATTGTAATTTCACATCTTATTTGGATTGCTGTCAGGCCAACTTTTCGAAAGAAAATTTTACTTTTATTCTTTGCGTTTTTTATTTATCAGTATGATCGATCAAAATCAATGGAAGCGGAAGGATTTGCAGGAAATTCATTTCCGCCATTTCGAAGGTGCGGGGATTTTTTAGCACCATGGGTTGCGTTCATGTGTCGAGAAATCGCTGCCTTTTCCTTTTTTTCTTTCAATGCGGACTAAATAGGCGTGAATTCATGTGTTCGTTTGTTTTTGCATTACAGGACGATCGATGGGATTTTTGGACGACAGCGGCGTGATCCTGGACGACGGGTCCGGCATGGGCGGCATGGACGGGAACGGGATGGCGACCGGGTTCTCCATGATGCTTGGCGGGACGGGCGGCGGCCACGGGTCCGCGTCCATGGGCCACCCGCACATGGGCCACCATCATCACCCGCACACGCACCACGGCGCCTACCAGCAGCACCACCACGCCCACCATCAACCCATGCATCCCGTGGGCCAGGGCAACAGCGGCATGAGTTCCAGCCAGCACCTGGGCACGGTGGGCCCGTTCCCGTCGCGTCCGTCGCCGAGTGCGGACGGCGTGCCTGGCCAAGAGCGCTATTCTCGCAAGGTTTTCGTCGGCGGACTGCCGCCTGATATTGACGAAGGTATGAAGACCCGTGTTTTTTGTTGTTTTGTTTTTTAGCATGATTGTTTGTGTGAACATTCAATATTTTGAAGGAAAAGTGGCGCTTTGCCAGGAACTTACTGAAGGTGTAATGTAGTGTAATGTCGTCGTGAAGTGTCTTTTTGAGGCTAGGTTCAGCTCGTTGAAATGAACGGAGGTCTCCAAGGTGTTGAGCGCGTTTCTTCAACTGGTGGATTCCTCGTGTTATTTGTGGCCATGGATTTCCCCATTGGAAAAAAAGAGGGGACTGTTCGAAAGTGTCTGATAAGAAGGACTAATGTAGTACCTTATTTACGCGAGGACCACACACATATTTTTGGTTTTTGTTTTTTAAAGGGAAAGGGTGCACGTCGTAGGCAATTATAAAATTTTAATTTAGTATTTATGCTACAAGTTGAACCTCTGTAAGTCGAATACCTCCCTAACTCGAATTTTTTTCTAGTCCCCATCTGATTCCCTTGGAAACAATGCATTAAAAACCTCTCTAACTCGAAGTATTTTTCTCTCAAAACTCTGTAAGTCGAATTTTCTGAGGCCTTTTGGTTACTATTTCTTTGAAACATGAAAGAAAAAATCAATGAAAAAAATTATTTTATGCATCTTGAAAGGGAGTGAAAGACTAATTAAGCAAATGGACTCCTGCATCCAAGTTCAGCAAGCTGTAAACTCATTTAGAAGCAAGTTTTGGCCCAGAATATCCTCGTTTACAATGTCCTGCATTTTTACATATCGTAGCAGCAAAATCGATTGTTTCCATAAATCAAAAGCTCATAATATCAAAACCTCCCCAAGTCGAAACCCCCTTGAGTCGAATTTTTTTCCAGGTCCCTAAAAATTCGACTTACAGAGGTTCGACTTGTACTGTATTTAGAAATATAAAGTTTAGGTGCCTGTCATGTTTGATGGAAGAAAGTAAATAAAAATTTTCAAAATCCAATTCTTTCACGCTGTTCGGACTCTACAGAAATTTAGTTTTTTGTCATTTTTTGTTTTAGAATGACTTCAGCATATTGTTTTTTTTTATTTAGATTAAGTCTCTTCTTTGGTTTGAAACTTCAGTGGGTGAGATTTGTGACGGCGGTCTTGAAACTTTAAATTTGTAATCCGCAGTGGAAGTGATTTCTTGGCACAGGAAGTAAAGAAGCAATAAAAAACATAATTCCAAGTGTTTTGAAAGGAAAGGTAAGACTAAATTGTGCAAATTTAGTCCCTGCCTCCCAAGTTCAGCATCCTGTCAACTCATTTAAGATTCATTTAATGCCCAGAATATCACCATTTACAATTTTCTTTTCTATAGCAAAAATTTTGGTTCTGTTACTCAAACCTCAATTATTCAAAAGCACCCCAAGTCTTAATATTTTTGGTGGTCCCTTGAAATTCAACTTGGAGAGGTTCAACTGTATTTCAAAATGACACCCCCACTTTTCCTCTCAAATTTGAAGGAAAAAAGTGCCTGTAATACTCGGATTATTTTTCTGAATTTCGTATTGAATTGCGTTTATCATCCGTCGAATAATTAGCACGATCGTACCAGTGCCATGAGGAACAATCTCCTGGTAATCTGTTCAAAAAAAAACCGTGCAAAAGAAAATAAACTCGAATGCGAGTCAGGAGGCGAGTTCCTTATCTGATAGCTCGACTCTACGGAAATGTCATTCGAACATGTCGAACAGCGACCCTCTTTTTTTTTTCAAATTATTCGTGCATTCTGATGTTGCATAATCAAAGGAAGCTCTTATGTTGCGATAGATGCTCATCCTGTTTGCACCACGAATCGGCGAGTTTGAAATTATTTAGCGCAGAATATCCAAGGGTAACTTCGTCATATTTGGTCTGCATTATATTAAATTTGTAACACTTCAGTATGTAGCAGAACTCGGGTTGCCTGTGCCAACTGTGGGGTCCCTTTATCCGAATAATCGAATACGAAAGAAAGAAAAAAATCCCAAATTGACAAATATTTGACGTGCTCGGGAATCTCGAACCTATTAAGCCGAATCATCTTGATTCGACTGTACTCTCATCTTATTTAGATGATAATTCCAAGCTGCTGAAACAGTGGGTAATTTGCTTATAAAACGTTTCATGCAATCCTTGAATATCTTGTTTATTTAATTAGAAGTTTACGGTACGCGAAACACCTGGTGCTTTAATGTAAGGAATTCGAGTTCTTCGAATTGCATCACTTCACTCGCTAAACCTGTGTTCCCCAACCCATGGTCCGCGGTCCGACAAAAAACTTCTGTGGACCGGCGCCGGTCCGCGGAAAATTTTCTGCAGCACGATCGATTCATAAAAGTAGCAACGAAGTATGTGATCTTTATCTGAGATCTGGGAAAAACCATGTTAGTTGAAATTATCTAAAGAAAAAAAAATAAAGTTGGATTTTCTTTTGATTACACTTCGGACAAATTTTCGCGTGCTGAAATAAATTATTTTAATTTTTTCAGTCTGAGAAACTTTTCTTCAAGCCCACCTTTCCAATTTGTTGAAAACATTCCACTGTATGCACGTGCTTCATTGGATTTTGATTTTCGCAAAAAAAAAGCAGAAACTTTTTAAATGCCCGGCATTGAGTCTTTGAAGAATAACTTTCGAGTCCGCAAAAATTTCACAAAACTTTGCCGGTCCAACAAAAACTTAATAGCGATTTGCCGGGCTCAAGAAAGTTGAGGAACACTGTGCTAAACAATCGTAAATTGTCAATGCTATGTTAGTATTTGGCGGCGATTCCTTTTTTTTTTTTTTTCCTTACAGTATTGATAATTTTTGTGCATCTTGTACATTTTGGATGTTCGTGGAATTTTCCGAGTCCTTGAAGCATTTATTTTGTTCGAGATTTTAATTCATTTCTACCACTCGACGTCCGCTGATTCATACCATGTTTCACGCGTGATAAGATCTCTTGTGGTCCTTGAATAAGCCTGTATGAAATGATTCCTGGAATGCTCGAATTTCTTGAGCGAAACGTTGTGGGATATGGTTCATTTTTGTGTGTGTGTGTAAGATATTTTCTATCGTAACTCACGGATTTGAATGTTCTTTTGGGGTCCATATCTGAATCCAAGAATGCGCGTCTGTGAATTCTTGATCGTGTATTTTTTGAGTTCGGAAAGATTATGTCGGTGTTCTCTAACCTTTTTTGGCCCGTGGAAATGGCAAATTTGCATAAATTTTTCTGCGGACCGACGAAGTTTCATAAGATATTTTCCAACTCGACAAACGTTTTGCTTGAAAGACATTATTATGGCAGGTATTTTAAAAGTTTCTGATGCTTGAAAACTTAAGTTAAAACCGATGAAGCATGAACAGTGGAATTTTTGCAACAAAAAAAATATGTAGGTGAGCTTGAAGAAGTGTTAGTAGGAGAAAACCCATCATTAATTTTTCATGGGGTAATTTTTACTGCCGTTGTCTTTCCGAAATTTCAGATGAAGATACTGTAATTTCCGTCATCGCTAATTTTGATAAAATTTACTAAGCTAAAAAGAATTTCCCGCGGATCGGCAGAAATTTCTGCGGACCGGCGCCGGTCCTCGGACCACGGGTTGGGGAACACTGGGTTATAGGTAACCAGAACAGCTATTTTTTCTCAATTCTCGCCCAATTTCGACTCGTTCGATGAATATTTCACGCTAGGTTTCTCAGTTCTTCCCGAAAGAAAATTAAATTGAGAGGTTTTCATGGGAGACCAAAAGATTAATTTGATCCCGTTATCTGCATGGTATTTGAGTCATTAAGTTGAACTTCTAGGGGACCAGGAAGAAAATTCGACTTAAGGGGGTTTTGATTTTTTGAGGTTTTGAGTAAATGAAACCAACATGTTTGCTTTGAGGAAAATTAAAAAATTTTGGGAAATTGTAGAGGAGGATATTCTGGGCATATACTTATTTTTTAATCAGTTTACAGCTTGCTGAACTTGGAGGCAGGGGTTCATTCGTTAAAAACTTAAATTAGTCTTTCACTTCAATTCAAGATGCATTAAAATCATTTGTTTTATTGTATTTTTCTTTCATATATCAAGGAAATGATAACCAAAAGGCCTCAGAAAATTCGGCTTAAAGAGGTTTGAGAGAAAAATACTTTGAGTTAGAGAGGTTTTCAATGCATTGTTTCCAAGGGAATCCAGACAGGGACTTGAAAAAACTCGAGTTAGGGAGGTTCAACTGTAATTTAATGGTGTTGGTAACTCTTGCATAAGGTTTGCCTGCTCACAAAAATAACTGGGCAAAATTCCCAGACGACTTGAGCGAATCTTCTGGGTATCGTTCTAGTCCTTCAGTTACTGAAAATGAATGCCTCCCACCTTCAAAGCAATTGAGCTCAAAATTTGAATATTATTCTGCGAATTTTGTCATTTTCGGCACAGTTGGATAAAACGTTGCGAATGTCTAAACGTGAAATCAACGACTTGTGAGGATTTGAAAACGATTGCATCAAAGTCCCATCCACCTACGTGAGCTATTGTTCGTATTTTCCCAGAAATAAGGTGAAGTAAAGGACCCCGTNAGTTGGATAAAACGTTGCGAATGTCTAAACGTGAAATCAACGACTTGTGAGGATTTGAAAACGATTGCATCAAAGTCCCATCCACCTACGTGAGCTATTGTTCGTATTTTCCCAGAAATAAGGTGAAGTAAAGGACCCCGTACTTCCTGTCTTATTGGTTTCGTTACCCAGGAAAAAGGGGGGCGAGGGTTCGTTAGCGTACACGCTCATCAAGCTGGAGGGCTCTCGCTAACGATGGGTTGAAGCGCTATTGGTACAGTGCTCCCGTGTGTCAATTTTTTTTTTTCTGCGCGCGCGTCTCAATTTTATTTGCGTGATGTATTTACTCGGTCTGGGTATTCATTATTTTATTCTTTTTTTGCAGAGGAGATCACGGCGAGCTTCAGGCGATTTGGTGCGCTTATCGTCGACTGGCCTCACAAAGCGGAGAGCAAATCGTATTTTCCTCCCAAGGGCTACGCTTTTTTGTTGTTCCAGGTGAGTCGTGACTGTCCTGTTTCCATTTCCCTTTTGACGGAAATTGAGTGAATTACAGTTAAGCCCTCCACATGTGGACACCTCAACATGCGGACAATTTGACATAGAGACGTTTATTTTTCAATAAAAAGAGCATAAAAAAGGCCTGACACATGGACACTGACTCAACATGAGGACATTGCATGATAAAATCGCCAATGAATTCCACAGAAATTGACTTATAAGAATTTATTGCAAGAAGCAGATATTTCTAACCCTAAGATTCATGCAAGAAAAATTCTTTCATTTTCCCATCCATTCAGCTAATGGAAAAAAATTACCCATTGCATAGTGTGACTTCCTTCTCTCTTTGTGATTTGAATGTTATTTTTGCATATGCGAACATTTAAATGTTCTGTACAGAGTTACACTATTCAATGCTCCAAATGTTCTTATGGATTTGAAAATATATTCACCGAATCAAATTCAAGTGGCAAACAATTTTTTGTGTGGAATTCTGAAGAATATTTCTTCCATAAAACACCAATTAAAAATGATATACTGTAATGTAAGTCTCTGGGAAAACAAGATTCAACTTAGGAACACTCTTGATTCACCAATTACGTCCGCATCTCGGGGTCTCACTGTATTATTATTTTACAACATTTTTATTGAGAGCGTTCGGTAATCTGTAGTACCTGTACAGTAAAATTCGTTGCTTGGAGGAAATCCTTTTTGAAGAAGCAGTTGGCGAAAAAAGTTCTCATGTGTTTACCACCTTCCGTAGGATTTGAAATAGCATTGAATGCCTCGGTGATCGTATGGAGCATCAAAAGTACTGATTGATGATAAATTACTGTGGAATGTAGTTTACATGCGAAACTGGAGTCACCCGAAACATTTGTTTATTCGAACTTCCCTTGGTCCCAATTAGTTTGTATGATGATGTACCATCCTGTCAATTAAATGATCTTGTATTCCCCGCAACTCTTGAATGAGTCCGACATACGAGGGTTGTCTCCGTTGGACGCGACCCTTGGTATTTTTCGAGTAGTTGTGATGATGGATCAAAATTATGACGTGGAGTCGTAGACCGTGGTGTTCTCAGGTTCTGGGATTTTTTTTCGGAATTGAAAAAAAAAATTAAATTTATTGGATGATGCATGAAAATTTTCCCGTTGCCGTCAGTGTTGTCCACTGTGTCACAGATTGCTGAAAACCTGTGAGGCCAGCTAAAAAAAATTTTAGCCTTTTTTTATCCATAATTTTTACATTTTAGATAATACTTTTATGTATTTTGTAATTAATTTTTTAGTTATCCTGAAAAATGTTAGCACCCTGTGACATGGGTGGAGAACACTGGCTGTAACTGTCAAGTTTTCATTTATCATCATGCGGTAAATTGAAAAACATTCTAAAGATTTAAAAAAAATCCCAGAGGCCTAGAACAGATCAGCTCTGTCATGGTTTTTTTTTTAATCACACCTACACTGAAAGGTTGCGTCCAACTGGGACAACCCTCGTATATTGTTCGACATTTTTTTTGAGTTTGTGAAAAGATTCGTAAATTTTCCCGTGGAAAGAAATGGAACGGGATTAACCTTGTCTGTAAAAGTCAAGTCGGTCTTGCTTGGAAGGAACATTTGGCGCACGTAGAAGGAGCAACAAAACAAGGGCAAAAAGAAACGTTTTTTTTTTTAAGGTTACTGATGTCGTTTCCGTGTCTGCGTTTCGGACGCGCGCACTCGAATAATATTTTTTTCTCCTGTATCTATCTCTCTCTCTCTCGACAACAGGAGGAGAGCTCGGTTCAGGCTTTGATCGACGCGTGCATCCAGGACGACGACAAGCTGTACCTGTGCGTGTCGTCGCCGACGATCAAGGACAAGCCGGTGCAGATCCGCCCGTGGCGCCTCACCGACGCGGACTACGTGCTTGACGCATCCATGCCGCTGGATCCGAGGAAGACCGTTTTTGTCGGCGGCGTCCCGCGTCCGCTGAAAGCTGGTACGTTTGTCGTCGACGTTGGTCTTTTTTTTTTTTAGGGAGATCCACGAGGTTTTCTGTCGTCAGTGTCGTTTTTGTTTTTTCTTTGTTGGGTAATCTGAAGTTTGGGTTTGTGATGAATGATTATTTTTTTGTGAAGCATCCAACGCCTTGAACTCAGATGAAGTTCAAGGCGTTGAGTTTCAATGCCGCACGTCTTGATCAAAGAAAGGAAGCGGAAACTTTTTTCCGCGGTATTCCGACCTATAACGTATTCACTTTTATATACAGTACGTACGATTTAGCGTATATTTTGAAAAAAAAATGGAAGCGTGTCGAATCCGATGTCGTATATTTAGTGTTGTCTTCATTCTTGAATTTTTACCAACGCAATCTATTACAGCATAAGTGGAATAAGTCGATTGAATTCAATGGAACAGATTTTTCGTGGCCCTTTCAGTTGAATGACGCAAGAGCTAGAATCCTTTTTTTTTTGGATTAGTTCGAGCTCGACTGAAGCATGAAGAACAGGACGTCTCGGATTCTGAAGAGGTGGAATGTAATGTAATTGAAGTGTCGTCTGTCGGATGGCGAGATTATTTTCCTTTTTTTATGGTCGCAATACGAATTGATTTGTGGTTTCCTTTAATGATTAAGTTCAGGAATTGATTAAAAAATTGTTTTAATTGAATTGAAATTTTTATCTGGGTGCTGCCGACACTCCAGTAAATATTTAATGTACTTCCTCCGAAATAAAGACAAACGGAAGAAATGAAACCTTACACTATTTCCAAGTATTACTCGTAACGTGAAACTTGCCCCCTCGAAGTAAGCTCTCATCGAGATTACTTGAATAATTTCGAATGACGCAGTATTTTTATGATGCAGTGATGTGCTCAGAAGGGCATTCGTTACTTGCGTCTTATCCTTGGAGATCAATGAGAACTCTCCGAAAGAATTCCTATTGTATTGTGGTCTAGGTAATTGCGAAATCATCGGAAGGTTTTGCTGCTAAATTTGAAAGTGTACAATATTTGAGGAAATGTTCGCCGACCTGATTAATTCTCGAATTTAGTTACAATCATTCGTCAATGATCGCGAAGGCCTCCGATTTTTCGTGGAAGATATTACATCGAATATGCGACGTGCATTTGTAATACAGTATGTCGTAGTCTATTTTCTGTTGTAGGCCAAGTGTGCCTTCAGTTCGGAGAAAACATGTCAAGTATTTACTCATTTTCTAATATTCCATGTTGTCTCAAATTGGGTTTGGTTTAAGAAGGATCAGTTCTGCTACAGTAATCTGATTCGGTTCGAAGGGGTTCAGCTAGTTTGCGTCTGTTGAGCTCGAAGAGCATTTGGATACATTGGCTTGGTTCGGGCGACACCTGTCTACTATTGCGGAAAGCTGTTGCTGATAGAAGTACTGTACAATACTGTATTTAACATTTACTAGTCAAGGATAGCTTTTATTAGCCAAATATCGCGAAGTTGTATCTAGAATTAATTTCCGAATTCAGCAGCAGAACCTTCAGTAGCACGATTTTGCATTTACCAGGCTCACACTGCGTGCAAAATTTTTCGAACATTTTTTTGAAACGAAAATACTGTATTTATTCTAGTATTCGAACAATTTCCTTTCTATGATCTGTACCGCGTGGAATGTGAGTGCTTCTTTAGTGCAACTAGCGATTGCCGTTTTTTTTTTTTTTTTAGTCTTCCTGATGTAAAAGTCCAAATGGTTATTTAAAAATGAATTGCTTCCCGTGTATCAAGCTTTTGTCAAGAAATATTTTGCTATGATGGCCATTAGTTATGCAGTAGAAATGTCCTTCGTCAAATATGTGTCTGGCGTGACAAGGACTGCCGAATGGTTGATGGGAGATCGAAAGATACTGATCCGTTTTGTTTTTAATGTTTTCGGTACCAATTCCCGTATTTCTTCCGTGTTCCCTGACTCATTCCTTGATATTTGAATGTGCACGTGTTGTGTCCTTCACTCGGTAGATTTTTGACAGCCTCTTTTCTTTTTTTTCTTTTTTGCACAGTGGAGTTGGCGACGATCATGGACAGACTGTATGGCGGGGTTTGCTACGCCGGGATTGACACGGATCCGGAACTGAAGTATCCCAAGGGAGCCGGGCGAGTGGCCTTCTCCAACCAGCAGTCGTACATCGCTGCCATTTCTGCTCGTTTTGTGCAACTTCAGCACGGAGACATCGACAAGCGCGTGCGTATTATTATTCGTATTATTAAAGAATACCTATCTTTGTTTTGTTTTTCATCGAATCCCGCGACCTTGCTTCCGTCTTGTTGAACGCGTGTCGCTTAGATCAGTCGGACAGGAGTAGTTCTCCGCGTTAACCTGATTCTACATTTGTCCGAACGTCTGTTAGTTACACCCGTGATTAATGGGAGGATTAAAATTGGACTAAGCTAAATTTCTGGAAATACTTTGGTACGACTGATTTGACCGAAATTCATTTAAATGCTTCTACTTTGATGCCGACTTTTCCGTTATGTTTGTTTGAATACGGATCTTGGTAAATCCAGTTTAGCTCAGGTTGAGGTCGCCCCGTCTTTTTGGCGTCGTATTTTAAAAGTTTTCATAACTCAATATTTTTGCGGGCCAATTTCGCCTCGATGAATATTAACGAATAAGAATTACATTACTGTATAAACAAAAATGGGATGTACCTGTTATGCAATGCATTAAAAATGCTGTTCCGAAAATTCAGATGGCTTGGTGCATATTAAAACGCTGACTCTAGTCGTTCGTCAAATTCAAATGCAATATGGTCCCGAGATGCGGACGTAATTGGGGCTTGGACCTTGTCTCTGTGTGTGAGCGTCCGCATGTTGGATCAATTTTTCCCATAGACTCTATTGCCAACATATATAATCGGTTTTTCTGTTTTTAAAAGAAAGTCCACCAAAAATGTATTAAACATTTTTTTCCTCAACTTCAAGACGCAGAAAAAGATTGTACCGAGAAAAACCATACGAAATCTGAGCTTTTAGCATCAGAAGGAGGGACAAGTCTTGCTTTACTTTTTGCTCAGATGATGCAAAAAATCTGGAAAAAGAAGCTGACTCTGAAGAACCGTGTTTTTTTTATATGAATTAGAACATAACATGCGGCATTGGGATTTGTTTTTTGTTGTGAATTATAGATAGCTCGATTTATTCCAGGAGGTATCAAAATTTCGAAAAATGACATTTTTCAATAAATGTAAGTTTTTATATCTCGAGAAATTGTCCAGATGTCGGGGCAGATTTTTTTAGTATAAACTTTTTAGTGTCCGGAATTGGAATCATCCGTATCTCGGGGTCTCAATGTAGATGAGACGAAAGCCCTCTGTTACTTTTCTTGGAGAGGGAATTTTCACCCGTTCCCTAGTTGAAAATGGCTTCTCGTCCGGATCAATGATCTTGTCCATCGCAGCGCGAAAAATTCGCGCGCATGTGTGTAACGGTATGCGGTTGTTCAGGATGATGATGATTTTCTTTTTTTTTCTTGCCCTTTATGTAAAAATGCAGGTGGAGGTGAAGCCTTACGTTCTGGACGACCAGATGTGCGACGAGTGCGGTGGGCAGCGTTGCGGCGGCAAGTTTGCTCCGTTCTTCTGCGCCAACGTGACTTGCCTGCAGTACTATTGCGACTCTTGCTGGCTGACTATTCACTCGCGTCCGGGACGAGAGTACCACAAGCCGCTTGTCAAGGAGGGCGCCGACCGCCCTCGCACGCTTTCGTCCTACCACCACCGTTGGTGCTAACCACCGGCTCTGCGTCTAGGAGTCACTCTTGATGCTGCTGCTGCTGCTGCTATTGCTGCTACCACTGCTGCGGAAGAAAAAAGGAAGAAGAAGAAAACAAAAATAACATGCGTGTGTTGTTCTTTTTTCTTTTGCCGCTGTTTCCTTCTTCTTCTTCGTCGTCGCTTTCATGTTTCTTCTTCTTTTCTTTTTATCGTCTGCTTAGTTTTCGAGAGTCCCAGCGAAGGCATAGGGTTCTTCCTTTCGCGTCATGCTGTTGTTGTGGTCCATCGGTCGGTTGGTTGGTCGATCGATCGGTCGGTCGGTCGGTCGCTACTACTGTTGGATTTTCTTCTGATTTGTTTCCTCCAACTCTTGCTTTCGCTGGGCTGGAAAGAAAAATACTTGTAGGGGCGGAAAATTGTAGGCGTGCTGGTGATGGGAGGAAAGAGGGGAAGGGGAAAAGCTGTTGTCGTCGTCGTCGATGGACACACATTTTTTTTGAAGGGAAGAAAACAAACGGGAGACCATGAAGGGAGGACGAAGTGGTGGGAGGAGGAGGAGAAAAGAGCAAACGGGAATTGGACAGTTACAGTTAGCGGAAAGGAAACAAACGGGAAGAGACGAGTTCGGTTAAATTTTAAATTTTTTTTTTCAGTGTTGTGTATGAGGTAGAGAGGGTGAAAGTGAGTTTGTGCTTCGTATACCGGAAATTTTACTTTGATTGGTGGATTTAGTTTGTGCCTTTCGTACTTTTTTCTCACGGGGACCGTGTTCTGATTTTTTTGACAAGGTTTTTTTTTTCTCAAGATTTTTGTTTGTTGGGGTTTTTAGAATGCAGTTATTTTGAGAAGAAATGAAGTGCGCGTTGTTTTTCGTTGACTCGATGGTTAGTTTCTGGCTTGTTTTTTTCTTTGTTTCGTGATAGTAACCCGGAGTTGTGGGTTTTCATTTTTTTGAGATGGACGGGATCTTCGTCGCGGTGCGAAAATTTTATGTTGGATTGTGATGGTTACATTACTTTCTCGAGTGACCCTTCTAAGACTCGAAACTTTCTGAGAATGGAAAAACATGAAAAACTTAGAAGAGGAAGAAGACAAAGTAGGTGTTTTTTTGTGTCGCGATGTTGAATATGCCCGTAGACGTGGTTTTCATTTTATGGAAAAAAGTTTTTGAGCACTGGGTCCTCCTAGTCACAAAGCCGAAGGATTTTTTTGTACCCGAAATTTTTTTGAAGCATATTTTCAGGGGGAATGGGAGAAGAAAAGTTAGAGCCAAGTCGGTCCCTATTTTTTTGTTCGGATTTTTTTTAGACTTGAAGAAAACAAATTTTTGTGCTTGTGCGTTGCCGGTTTTTTTTTTCATTCGTTCCTCGTGATTTTTTTCTTTGTCTTTTGTTTTTGCCACTAAGATCGTGTAAGAGTGAGTGTGAGTGAGAATCGTTAGTTCTAACGCGTGGGGTTTTTTTTTTGGCGGTTTACAGTCGGGAGGTCGGCGTTGTATGATAACGCAGCTTTGTTTTTTTTTCTTTTCGGAAAATTTTTTTCCCTCGTCGAAAATGTTATCCAGGATTTTACCTCGTATCCACGGAAATTTACATGGGAATCGAGGAACGTGTAGAATTCTTCATTGGCGAGTTTGTTGCGGAGGGTTTTTTGCGATTTGCTGTGGGCACCTCATACACTTGCCGGCTCCCGCGAGGAGGAGTTCGTTTCGGTTATTTTTTGCGCAGCGGGGGGTTTTTTCACCGGTTTTGCTAATTTTTTGCGCCTCCCCGGGGGGAAGAAAAGAGTGTGGGCGAGATGTAGTGTGTACTAGCCGAGAGCGGAGTTTTTTCGATGTGCATTGATGGTTATTAGTAATACTCGAGGCGAGTGTGAAGCATATATTACGGCGTGGTTTGTTCCCCCCCTTAAAAGAAAAGGTTTTATCCCGGGCCCCCTGGCATACGCATATTTGCAAATAAGGGTATTTATGTCTTCGCGGAAGATGCTCTTCACATCGGCCACGTGGTTTTTCTTTTGTCTCCCTCCCTCATTGGGGGTGAACAGGGAAACGGCTCGTTTGCACTTTTTTGCGAAATCGTCTTTTTCCACGTTTTTTCGGAACAGGTTTTTTCCGCCTTGTCTCACGTTTTAACGGGCTATTACGGATTAAACAAAAAAAAAGAAGGGGGAAAACATTTACGCAATTCTTCCGCGTACGTTGTTTCATGGGTCGGCCGCAAAACAAAACAAAAAAATCGTTCGTGAAAACCCCCTTCGTTTTTCGAAAAAGGGCGGTTTTTTCCGGTTTGTAAAACGTTTCCTTTCTCCGTTCCGAGCATTTTTTGGGGCAGATCACCGATTTTTGAAAAAACTTCAAGCTTTTAAGCTATATGCGGTTCTCTTCCCCGCGTTTTTGTTTCTTTTTCGCGGGTGTGGTTCCATCTTTTACGGATTGTAACCCAGGGAGGATGAAAATGTCTGCCTAATGATGATCGGGATGGAGGAACGAACGCACGGAAGGAAGGAAGAAGAACCAGGGGCTTTTTTCTAATAAATTAAATGCGTCGACCGACGAAAGAAAGAAAGCGTTCTTCGGCACTTTGCGTCTCTGGGTTCGCCTCTTTGTTTTCGTTGATCTTTTTTTATTTGACAGGAGTCGCTTGTTCTTGGGAAATTGGAACCCCAGCTTTTTCTACGTTTAACTTCACGAGGAAAAAATTCGGAAAGGAAAGGGAAAAAGAAGGAAAAGATGCGTTGGTTCATTGATAGGATTTGGATTTTTTGGATTGCCTTTTTTATTTTTTGTGGCTTTCACACCGCGGAAAAATTTTGGGGTTCCCCGGTTTTGGTAATGGGGAAGTTTTTCATAGTTCTATTTTGTTGTGTTATCAGAACGTTTTTATGTTTCTTACATAAAGTGAAAAAACCACGGTTTCATTATTTCGAGAAAAGAAGTTGATGTGCGGCAAAGAATGAAGAAGTTTACCCTGGAAAAACTTACACGAATTCCTGTGTCCCGTTCATTTCGTCGGCCGTGAACTTGGCATATTTTGCTAGCAGCTTGTCCGGCTCTTCGGAGATTTTTCGCTGGCGCGGTTGCTCATCGTTCCGTTGTGGACTCCCCGACTTGCGACGGATGATGCGTTTTCCTTTTTGCCGATTATTTTTATCTTCTCCTGGAGTTCCACATGCGCCGAAATATAGCGAAATGTGTGAGAAAAAGAGCATTCTTGCCCGCTGGTCACTTCATTAATTCCACTCTTTGCGCCGCATCTTAGATTAATAGATAGATGGCTCCCTGTCATCCTGCACGGAATTTTCGATACTTTCATTTTGAAGAAATTCTTGGAAGATTTCGGAAGTGTTGCTGTACACAGGAGAGTGAGGCATTACTGTTGCGTTTGTTCCTTCTGAAAACCACGACGACGACTTCTCGCTGTTCCGTATTAATGGACCCACGATCTTCGCAGAAGATTGAATTTTCTAGCTTGATCTTTATGTAACCGCTTTTTTCTGACCACTGACTTTCCTGATGGGAGGTGAATGAGTCCGAAACAGTTCGCGTCAAATGCACGCGAAAGTTTCCATCTCTGGGTATCTCGTTCCTTGCGACATCTACTGTAAAAATGAATCATGTATCCGCTAGACTCTCACATCCGTATCTCAGAGGATACATCCACGCCTTCATCTTTTTGGGGCGACGAAAATTTTTGTTATTATGTTGCGTCAATGCTGCAGTCGTTAGTTTCGAAGTTGAAAATTTACGACCTCTTACTGTATATAGGCCATTGCTGATGCATGCTGGTTACTTAAACCAGAATAGCTTGAATTCCCTTGGAACTTTTTTTTTCCTGATCACAAGTAAGAAAGGATATCCAGCAGCAGCATCAAGCATGCATCGTCATATACAGCAGTACAGTGCTACACCACACACCCAGGAAACTGAAATCGGATTCGAAATTCCATTCACTTGGAAAACAAAGATGTGTTTCGAATGGAAATTTCTCTTTGGATCACCTAATAATAACTTGAAGTAGCGTAACGCATCCTAACACGACCTTAACTTCCCTTCTTACATGTCCTACCGAAACTTATCGTCTGTCCTGAGCTAAACTTGACCAGCATAACCTTAACTGAACTTAACGTGCCTGGTTTTATTCTAATTATAGATAATGAAACCCCAACTCGAAGATGGGACACTGGTTTTACAGCAGGGCACACACAAATCACGAACGTTGTTGGTGACGAGAGGGACATCTATGCGTGTTATTGCAATGTACTACGCGCCGTGTGCTGGCATCTGCCGTGTTTACCTGAAAACTGCGCGGCGGGGCTGGGTGTCAGGATGGAAATGTTTCCGTTGATTTTGCCTCGGACACACTTTCCCCGACGAGTTAGTGACGCGAACCACGCTTCTTCTCGTGACACCCGAATGCAACTTGGTGAAAAAATGTTCATGGCGTATGGTTTTCATTTTACTTTTAGAGTTCATCTTGTGGTGAAAATCTGATTTTATAGAGAACTCACGTTCGTCCTATGAAGTTTACCTGCGAAGATCGCTGGTAAAAGGATACTCTCGACGTGGTCGAGATGGACGTGGCGAGCGCTCCTGAGAAGGATGCTTCGGATGTCGCACACGTGCCACAAACGGATAGCAAGGTATCATCTCCTGCTGGAAATGTGCCATCCAAGACAGACAATCATGAAACGACGGAGAAATCCGTCGGCACAGATACGATTGACGTTCCAACGGAATGCCCTCCGTTAGAAAATGGTCTTCTGAAGACAGAAGCTTCATTGACGACCGTCGATTTGACGGTCAAGTGTTCAAGTCTCGCAACTGAAACCTGCAATGCTACAGTTGTGAAGGAGGATGACGACGATATCATTGTAGAACAAGTCGTTCATCGAGCCGCGAATGCGGGTTCCCCGACAAAGCCTTTGAATCTGTCGAAGAAACGTCCGCTCCCCGAATTGAATGAAATTCAATTCAAACCCTCTAAAACACCACCACCTCCACCGCTCGTGAAAGTCTCAAAGCCATCGTCGAAAGACTCATTTTGCGACGATGTAAATCTAAGCGACAATGATTGCATTGTTGAAGCCGCATCGTTCGTTGTCCCTTACCTTTATCAGAAGAATAAGTTGAGCAAAATCCCTGAACTTTGGAAAGAGTTGCGAAGTCAAGCAGGAGTAAGTTGCTCGGATGAAGAGAATCAATCTGCAGACGCTAGCAAAGAAGAGCCCGCTGAGAAAGAAGGAGTGGAGAATACCTACTTCGACGAACCAATCGGCTCATTTCTCGTCGAGATCGGTGCTAGTTTGGTTCAGGAGTTCGTGGATTTTGATCATCTGAGGCTTCAGAAGAGGCGGCTGGAAAAAGACGGCGGACCGAATGCCCCAGCTGCGGCTCATGAGGTGATAAAAGTGATGACTGAAAGCTTGGAGAACATTAAAGGGAAGAACATCCACCTAAAATTGGACAACAATCGTTGCAAATCGTGCAACTTCCGTTCAACTTCGACTACTGTGATGGCGTGGCACGACGAAGTTCCGCATGCAGGATACGGAAATCTTTTGCGATGCAACTTTTGTTCCTTCGCGTCGCGGAACGTTCTCGAAACGCAAGATCACTTCCGAATCACTCACAAACGCTCTTTCCGTCAAGATAAGCCTGAAGCGAAGTTCCAGTGTTCTTATTGTCCGTGGGAAGACAAGCATAAGCCGCGGTTCAAACGTCATCTGGAGCTCTGCGAAAAGAAGTTCATCGCCGAGAGGAATTGCGAAATCAACGCCGAATGGGAGCCAGCCGGAAAGCTTCCGGTCCCCCCGCCTCTGAAACCCACTCCGACGACCATATCCCGAAATTCGTTGTCATCTTCAAATTCAGCAGCAGCTCAAGCCAGAAGCACTTACCAGTTTCATCCGTTAATGCCAAAAGAGCATGTGAAATTCGCGAATTCATACATCGCAGCCACCTCAAAGCCGACGCGGGCTCCTAAGCCCATAATTAATCAAGGAAACCCTCAGCAAGGTAAGCAATCCTCGTCGTGGTTGTCAGTATCTGAACAATAACTAAAATTTCTGTATTTTAGGCCATGGTCGACTTGGAAGCATCCCTACCCCTATGATGGCTGCCAACCAGGTAAGCCGCAAGCTGAGTTGTCCAATTAAGTACTGTATATGTCTCTTTTTTAAACCGTCCCTTGAGTTGAATTCACTTCACGAACGTTTAATGGTACTGTAGTGAAATAGTATGTCCTTGTTCACGAGATGACTTGTGTTTTGAGGAATTCATAAACCCGTCGTATACCTTAATTCCTTTCATATTCGTCCCCCTCCTGAAAAAGCCTCCATGGATTCAATTTGCAATAAAAATCGCGTGGAGAAGAAAATTAAAGAAAAAATCGTGGAAAAGCGTTAAAATAAGCATGCTCACGTCTGAAATCTTCCCAGGATTGTCGGAAAAGTTAGCTCGCCATTTGCAATGCTTATGTCAAGGTGATTAAAAAAGAGAAGTGTATGATTTATTCACTTACTTTTAAGTAGTAACGCTTAATCAAAATTGTCACTGTTTGTGTCTGTGAGACTTCGGTGCTGTACTAGCCGTAAAGATAGTAAGTTGCAAATTTTCATTTTCAACCATTGCAAGCTGTATAGTATTGTACTTTCTTTTGACATTCTCCTTGGAACATTTAAACTCGCGAGGAATTTTCAAGATTTGCGGGTGATTGTTTTTGTTTTTTTTCCTCTGCAGCCTGTACCACAGAGACCAGCTTCGTCTTTGACAAAAGGGAGTAAGCCCGTCATTGAATCGAACTACTCGCGAATTCTATGGTCTCAGCAACTTCAGCAGCAAAATGTGTCGTGGCTCAACAGTCTTCAAACGAACGGACAGGTAGCATTCCCTCTTTTTCCTGAATCGTGTCTCACCTTGCCTCCTGAAGTGTCAGCAGGAGTTGCCTAAATTAGTGATATTAGTCAAGCACCTTTGTTTAACGTGGTCCAAACTAACCCTATACTAATTTTTTAGTATTGGACTAATTTGCTTAGAAACTTGAGTAACTTCGATCTGGTGAAATAGTAATGAAAAGCAGAGAAAATCATGGATTTGGGGACATCCGGTGCTGAATTAAAAATATCATGGCTTTTTTTTCGAGCTTTCTGAAATGGTGTTCTCTTAAATGGTGTAATTGAATCCAAACTGTTCCTCCGTTGTTCTCTGAAATTTTGCTGGAGATATCTTGTTGATCAAATTTTTGGGCCAGTTCTCTCCGAACCACGTGCGTTGTTGCAATTTTCATGAGTGAGGATTCGAAAATAACCTCAACTTCAGCGTGATAAGTTGATTTCACATAATGTTGTCGCATTATTTTGATGCTGATTGTGTTTGGCAGGGAGTGGCAATGGCAGGTGGAACGTCGATCTCTTTGGTGCCATCCGGCGGCGGTGGTAGCAACAAAAAGTCTTTATTCCCGTCATCCTCCGTCACGATTCGACCAATCCCTGGAAGTACTCCAGAAGCTGATCCCGGACTATCTAGTTCCTCTTCGAAGAATTCGCCGCAGATTAATTTCCCCTTCACGCTGCCGTCGTCTTTATCTATTCAGGTATGTGAATCCTTGAAGATTTCGAGAGTTAGATTTTCACTGTACCTGTCATTATCCTTTCACGACGTGTGTTTAGTCGTTGAAATCGAGTGCGGGTTCAGGAGGAAAGGTTTCCTCGAAGCAGACTCCGAAGGGGGCGGAACTAAGTCGTGCTGGTCCATCTCCATCGGTGTCGATTACGCCGCTTCCGAACTCTGGCGGCCCGAAACGACCACAAACTTCAGCGGGATCATCTACGAATAAGAGGACTGCAGGCGCAGCTCCTGGCAAATTCCGAGCCGGTGCAGATGGACGAACAAATGTTCAGGGCGCTGATTCGTTTGTCGTCTGTGAAATTTGCGACGGGTACATTAAGGTAAGATTGAAGTTGGACTCTATTTGGTTTCAATGTACGCTTCTGTTCGGTTTTTTTTTTCTTCGTGTTGTCATCGTGGGATCCATGCTATCTCGATGCTGCGAAATTAGTCAGTGATAACCTTGCAGTAACCTTGCCTAACGAACAACCCGTCCTTGAAAACACCAAGTTAATACACGTATAGAAAATACCTCGCCAAAGGAACTGTGTCTCGCCTAGTGAACGTTTGAAGAACTTTCTGTGAACCTCCCGCTGCTTCGAAATATTCTCAAGTTTACCTTCCCTCCGTTGCCGCTCAATTCATTTACTTCTTTTAATTGATGGAAAAAATGTTAGTTCAGTTAAGTCGTAAAATCTTCGGGCGCAATTTATAGTGAATTACGTAGGTTCTGTTTCGTTAACAGGCTTCTTTAAAGCTTCGGTGTATTTTTTCAAATGGCTCATTTATTAGTCTTAATTTTTTTTTATTCATCGCTGAATTATAAACGCATTGTGAGCTCTTTGTTGATATCGTGTGTGGTGTAAACATGTTCGCTGCTTTGTTGGCAAGTGGCTCAGTGTTTTTGGCTGAAGAAGAGTGCGGTGATGAAAAATTACCGTAATAGCACTAAGGGTTTTTTTCGAAGACTGGCAGCCTTGTCCCTTTATTTGTGATTTCCCCTGTGTCGAACCGTCGTTGGAAAATTTTTTGTCTCCCCCTGATGAGATTACGACGTGAATAACATTTAATTCTTGTTTTTCTCTTATTTCGCAGGACTTGGAACAGCTTGGCAATCATTTGAAATGGATTCACAAAGTTTCCTTGCATCCGCGATTACTTCAAAGTCGTCCCCCGTTGAACTGCCAGAAATGTCAGTTCCGGTTCTTCACGGACCAAGGATTAGAGCGACATCTTCTTGGCACTCACGGCCTCGTCACGTCGTCGATGCAAGACGCTGCCAATAAAAATCAGGACTCGGGTCGCTGTCCGATCTGTGGAAAGGTTTGTTGATCAAGTCCAATTTTTCGTTATTTATCGCTTCAACGTCCGATCTGGTACTGTATGTCGGACAGGAGTCTACCGTTCCGCTAATCAGGCCAAGATTTTTCACGAGGATGAAGATCTCGAAATATTTTACCGTAACCGCACAGGTGTTTCATACCCGCGTTTCTGTTCGAATTTCTCACTTCTTTGATCAGCACTGTATTTTGAGGAAAAGTAGGACGAATGGCATGATCGGATCGGTGCTGAACCGAAAGGATTGTTTGGATCATCTTTCCCCGTATGATTCAGCTGTCATGAATCATGAAAGAGAAGCAAAAGTGCTTTAGAACTCAACTCATGACAATAATTTTTCTATTCATGTGGGACTAGGAAGTTCGTGATCTTTTGAACTACATCCGCAAGATTTTCAAGTGAAAAATGTGCACGGGTGTGAAGCACCCCGAAATTGGAAAAACTCGGCGAAGTTCCGCGACACTTATACATTGAAATTTCGTTACAGCGAAGCAAGCGGGACCGTTAAAATAGCGTAGTTGGGAGGAAAAAATAATTTAGAAATTATGGTACCTCATTTAAAATTGTGACTATTGAAAAGGTACATAAAAAATGACTTCGTTGTTCGCGATTATTCGTTATAACGAGATGCCGTTGTACGGTCGAATGTCTTCATGTCATACGTCAAGGGACCAGCCAAAAATTCGAGTTAAGGGAACCAGCGTTTCTGTTGGGGAAAAGAAAGAAGAATTACGAAAATTTGTAATCCCTGATATTCTAGGAGGGCTTCTTGAATGATTTGACGGGATGCTGGAATTGAGGGCAGAAGTTTATTTCCCCAATAAGTCTTTTACTTCCTTGCAAAATATCAAATTAGAGTGCTGTGTTATTGCTTTTATCTTTCCTGTGTCAATAAAATTTATTGCCGAAAGGCCTCGAGGAACTTTCAGATATGGAGGCCTGAGTTGGAAAGGCTTCAAGTTGGTTAGGTTTTCAATACTGTACATTGTTCCGGCGGGGACTTGAAAAAAGAAATTCGAGTTGGAAAGGTTCGAGTTATCGAGGTTTCATTTTAAAGATGAAGTCCAGTGTCATGGGTTACAAATGTTTTCTTTGTCTGCAGATGTACCAGTGGAAGCTTCTGGCGCACGTTTCCAAGGACCACAAGAAGAATTTGAAGCCGGCGCATTTGTCGTACAAGTGCACGGTATGCACGGCAACGTTCTCCATGTACGGCCAATTCGAGCAGCACGTGTACAATGAGCACTCGTCTCTTGCCAAGAAACAAGCCGCTGCGAGCAAAGCTCAACAAAAGGACGCTGCGGAGACGCCAGCCGTCAGCGAACCCCCAGCGAGCAAAGTGCCATTGCCCGTGCACATCTCGGATGAGATCACCATCATACCGCAGCCCAGGGCCGGGGTTGCTTCTTCGAGCGCCACCACTGGGCAAGAACGGGGTGCGAGTGGGCGGAAAGCGAAATTAATGACGCCGGTGAAGCGGCAGAGGCCGAGTGAAGTTCCGCAATTGCCTGAGCTTAAGCGGTTGAAAAATTGACAAATGCTAGGTTTTGGAGTTGAAGAATAGGTTTGGGCCATGACTCTTCCCCCACGCTTCCACCAGCGTCTCGTCCAAATGATGCGTGTACCTGTCCCATCTGTTTGTGTAGTTGTGAGAAATGATGCCGGCTTCCCTCGAGCAATAATTAATATTTCAGGGAATTTAGCTGAGGTGTGATTTATCCGGGTTGTGTGATTCTTCTTCCCACGGACTCCTTCTCCACGCTCGTATTTCTCTTCCAAATTAAGAAGCTTGATCATGTCTAGCAAAATTAAATTGCTCTTTAATCCAAAAGCTGCACTTCTTATCCTAGACACCAAGTTTTTCATCTCCTTATCCAGGGCTGCAAGTGCTACGTATATCAATGCTGTTTCTCTTAAACATGTTCATTCAAGCCAAAAAATATTGTATGTTGAAGCTCTTCAAAAAGGGGTAAAGCTATCATGGAGAATATTTGAAGTAAGGCCGAGAAAAATTGGCCATGTGACTATTTATTACAATAATTTAAATGTCTTCGTGTAAATTTGAAACGCACGGTGAAGTCATAATCATTGATTAGTAGACTTGAATGCTTCTGAGAGTCTAGTGTGATAGATGGAAATTTCTATTGATTGCTTGCTGTCGTAGAGTCAAAGAGATGAGCTTTTAAGATACTGTACCACCATTTATTTTTCGTGTTTGGCTTTTGGTCTTTTCTATCTGCAGATGCTCATGTTGAGAAAATAATGTTTTGAAAATACTGTAACAATTCATGAAAGAGGATAGAAACCTACTTACCAATCTTTTGCGACTAGAGTAGTTAATTTGAATCTTGATTGACCTTTTTTTACATTGCCCTTTAAATTTCCTCTCACGAGAAACGGTTCAAAAATAAAGGATGGTGCATTTCTCTTGGCTTTTCAAATCAAACTTTCGCCGATGGAGAAAATTCGTTAGGAAATTGAGTCATAACGCCTTCGATTAGTTTTTTTTTGGCACGGATCGTCCCACCTCGTACAATTACCATTATTTGTTGGAGAGGTTTCCGCTTTTGTGTTACGGCCAAGTCTACGGTAGTCATGGTCATTTTTGATGCTGTGACCTGGTATTGTGAACAAAGTCGCCCGGTATCTCTCGGTGTCGTGTTCTTCAAAAAACAAAAAACAACGAAATGTGTCAACAAAAAGGTAGGGGGAGGATTTATATTGAAGGACCTGGTGGAAGCGTGGAGATGAGTTATGTCCCGTTTGTTTTTATTTCCTTTTGATGTTATAGCTGTGATCTTGGGCACATCTGTCTCCCCGTGTTTTCCCTTCCCCACTTTGCATTTCGTCATGTGTTCGTGGAGTTCGTTCTTTTTTTTCTACGAAATGAGAGAGAAGTTTTATCGGTTTGTTGGGGGGGAGAGATCGAGGCGTAACTTCGTGGGGCAGTATGATAACCGGTTACGCGTGGCGTCTCGTTTCTTTGATTTCGATTTATCGTTGACAATAATCTTTTTTTCTCTCGTGTGGGACGGAATAGAATTGCTGGTACTTTTCCATTGAAGTGATGACACTTAAGCGTTGTTTTAATCGGTGAACTGGGTTCCGAGGGTGAGTTTACTTGAAATCATGATTTCGTTTGTCTTTTCAGTAGAAGCAGTGAAATGTGACGGTGATGTAGTGATATCTTCGATTCCGCGGATGAGCCTTGAATAATGTTATTCTCGGCTTTTTGGGTTCATGTCTGCAGTAGGACAAATTTTGAATGAGAGCGGTTATTGAATTTTATCTCGAATATTTCTTGTGATCAAATACTGTGATGTCTTGAACAGACGGACAATTGGTCTTGGATCCTTTTCTCCCGTTTGAATTCAACTTCATATGGTTTGCAATTTTGGGAAGTCCAAGAATGTCGCGATTATTTCATGCATGATGTACGCGTATTCCGAGTGCTGATCTAATGACGTTGTGGTCATCGGTGCGATCCATTCGGTTCGATCATATTCATAATCGCATTTCATGAATCGATCAGAAATTATCTTCTATACCAAATCGATACTATTTTATTCCTGTTGCCAGTTTTTAGACAGAAATTCTGCAGGTATTTTTGAAGCTGTAAACCTACGAGGCACTCAAAGTCATTCAAGCATGAATAAGGAATAAAGTTCATCATAAAAAGGCTACGCGTTTCCCCGTGAATAACGGTCTTTTAACTAGCACAAGCTCTTTTTTCTGATACTACTCGAAGTATCATCACTAATCCAAAAATAAGCCCTGGTCGCTTTCCTGAAATGTTTTACAAATAAAATGCGTTTTTTTCCCTGCTGATTTTTTTAAATGCAGCCAAAATCAATTCCTCTTCATTGCAATCCTCTAAAATATTGCATTTTTTTCTTTTCTGGAAATCTATGCATTATGTACATGTCTTACGTGGGATCTAAGTTTTTTGATCCATTTTGAAATTTTTGTATGCATAATGCTTGAATCGCAGGATAAAAATGTCATAAAGCTACAATTGTTAAAAATTCCTAAAATGTTAAGAAAATTATATTGCTTTCTATTATGCTTGGATTTGTTCTGTATTTCCAATTTATAAATCAAAAATTGAAGTTTCTATTTTTTTTGGATTATAATTCAGGCAAACTCTCTCTCTACAACCAAATTCAAGGGACCGAAAAAATTGTTGTAGAGGGAACTTTGTTCTGGAGAACAAAGTTTTAGACAAGATTGATGCGAGTCCACTCTTAAAGTATAATATTGTTCCATTGAATCTCAGAACGAAGAAGCTTACAAAAAAATCAGTTTTACAAAAAGTCAGTTTTTTGTACAAAATCCACAAAAAACTCAGTTTTTTTTTATACAAAAAACTGTAGCTTTTTTTTTGTAACCCGTCGAAATTTTCATTTGAAGTGGTCTGAGCATCTTTTCAATATAATGGGATGAACTGGAAATGGTCTACGCTGTCAAAATGGTTCGAATTCAATGATTATGCTCGTGGGCGTAATTCCGTAAGAGTTTTTAAAGTTTTTCCGCTTTCTGAAACTTTGAAGAACAGTGAAACCTTTCGGGAAAGGAAAATTAGGTTGATCCTCGTCCATGATTCTGATTTCAGTGTTTTACAATTTAAAGCTTTACTTGCCATACTAAGCGAAGAACGAAAAAATCCCTTACTTGGGGCAATGCGTGACATTCAGGGATGTCTTTTCTTCCTGAAATATAGTGAAATAACGGAACATTTCATACCACTAGTGGAATAATTATCCGTTCAATTCTTGTCGAAATTTTTTTTTATACCCCGACCGAAGTTTGCGACTATGAATGATGGAAGAAGAACATGTCCGCGACGGTATCACTCGTACCCCTTTCCACTATTCGGATTATTACAATTTTCTGCAAGGTTTTGGTGCGTTCAGATTTCTACGAAAAAGCAATATAAATATCCCTTCATCTCCCTGTAGGAACACTGGTTTGTGTTCGTTTGATATTCAGGGAGTGCTCTTTCAAATTCAAGAAAAAAAGGTCATTCCTTTACATGCTTCTTTCTTGGATGAAGAGCGCTTACGGTTCTGTACAAATTTAATCATAATTTATTCATCAATTTTCTGGCGCTCTTCATCCAAGAATCGGTAAAAAATATTTCTCGTCTTTGAAGAATCTTTCGTTAACTGTGAAAAAATAATCCCAAATTGATGAACCAATTTCGTGTTGTTGCAACTCTCAACTGCGTCGCGTATTTCAATTTTTGAACAAAAAAATCGATTATTGCTTCCTAAATTCGCAACGTTCGTAATTTCAGCATCACAAAAAATGAAATTCCTTGTTGTGTCTTGTACTCACCGAGTTAAAAGGTTCTCCATTCTTCTCTTTTTTTCAGAATCTTTTCGCAGTTTTCAGAAAAAGTCACTCAAATTCCACGGATCACGTTAGATTTTCGTCTTCCGAGTCGAACAAGTCATGCCAAAGCCATCGTCGAAGAGGAAGTCCAAGCAGCAGTCGGATTCTGATTCAGATAGTGGTCCAGATGACGTGAGTTTAATGCCTGTATTTTGATCCCAGCGGATTTAAAACGTTTAAAAAAATCTTTTTGTTGTATTGCAGAGAAATGTGAAGAAATCGAAGAATGAAGGGTCGTCCGTGGATCGTGATGACGAGGGAAATCCTCGTTGGATGTTGGAGAACAAACGTTTCATCACTGTGCGTCCATTCAAAGGGAAGGTGTACATTGACATCAGGGAATTTTACGAAGCAAACGGAGAGCTTAAACCCGGCAAGAAAGGCAAGTTGAATCCGCGAGTTCAATAAATTTTTCGTCAACTTGTAAGATTGTTCTTCCGGACGTTTGCGAGAGTCTCATCAATATACATTGAATGATCAGTGTCAACTTATTTCGAAGACTGTCCATGTACTCCGCGACATTTCTCAGTAAGTTACGAGTTACTCGAAATCCTCACCCTTCAAGTTGCAATGGAGAGTGAATTTGAAAATCACTCGAATGGACATGAAGCCTTTTTAGTTTCTTACTCTGCATAACGAAAAATCAGCGTGACGAACATTTTAAGGGGAGAACCTCACTCATATTACGAAATCATTTCACGTGAAACAAATTTGTTTGCCCCAAAACTGCGCAAATTTTGAACTGAAACTTGAGAATTATCCAAAAATGAAAAATTAATTGATGAAAAGGAAGAGCGTGGTTTTACATCTGCTTGTCTTCACAATTCCAGAAATTCAGACAGATATTAACAAGATTGGTCAGGATTACCTGCGTAATAATATTGAATTCACAATTTCATGCCGAGAAGTACACCAATTTTATTGTTTTTTGGGGTCTTCTGGGGATATTCTGAAACAAATTAAATGAATTACAATGTTATCTTGATGAAAAACGCCTTGCGCATAACGAGAAATTCGTCTTGACGAAACTCCTCCAGGAATGGACTGGTTTCGCGAGGACCCAATGAAATCCTGCTGCGAACCCAGAATATTTACTGATGCGCCCAACGATCGTTTTGAAAATTAATTTCTGTTTTCCGACTTTGTTTTTATTCTTCTAGGGATTGCGCTGACCCCAACTATGTGGCACTCTCTCAAGTCCAAGATGGACGAGATCGATGACGCTATCAAGCAGGCTGCCTGATATCCTGTCGTCGCTGGAATGATCTCAAGGGGTCTGAACTCTGATGTCGGTGAATTCTCTTCGTGTTTTTTGTATCACACAAATAAAAGCGAAGCCAGAAGAAAAATCAATACCGCTCGAGTTTTATCGTCATTTTTTCAGCCTTGAATCCGAGTGTTTCATTTATTCGAAAGACGCTTTTCCGAAGTCAGATCCTGGCATGATCCGAAATCCGGAGTAGCCTCGGATTTTCGGTAATCGTCAGCGAGCTTTTCGAGCGTCTTGCGAATCGCTGCGATCTTGTGAACTTCATCGTCTAATACACGCAGTCTCGCCGTTAGAGCCTCTGGAAGCAGGTAAACCTCTGCATTCGCCGTTCCCAAATCCATATTTCTCTCAAGTGTGGTTCCTGGAAGGTAATAGAACCTCCAAAGCGTTATGACGGAGAACACGACCGATGCAATCAAGAGTGTTGAACACGCGATCAAAAGTATGTGGATTTCGCTTCGTCTGCTGGGAACATGCCGAGAGGCTTTCGTTGATGAGAATTCGAGCGTTTTCTGAGTCAATGAGGATAGAGTTGAATCTTCCTGCGTGAATTCGTCGCGGGAAATGGCTCGTTCTGGTTTCTCTTCTCTCCAGTTATCGCGAACGTATCGAAACTTGAGTCCGTGGTTGGAGAGAACCGGTAATTCTTCGTCTTGCACGGATGCAGGTGTTGTTTGTTCTTTGTACAAGGTGAAGACTCTATTCATCACTTGAAAGGCGTTTCTTCGCGACAGCAAAGACCCGAATATGAACCTGTAGAGATGCAGTCGATCTTCGTCAGGCGACCAGCAAAATTATGCTTGTTGGGGTATTACAAGCATTTTTGTTGGGGGGGAAAAGAATTCCAGGAAATTGTAATGAATGATATTCTAAGCCCTCTGTTGCTTCTTAAAATGATTCGACAGGATGCTGAATTTGGAGGTAAGGGTTCATTTGCACAATTGGTCTTTTATTTCCTTTCAAACTGGGTTAAGTTACATGTTCCTTGCTTTTCTATTTACTGTTTTTAATAAAATAATAGCCAAATTGTCTCCAGAGAACTTGAGTCAATGATATTTGAGGGGTTTGATTTAAAAGATTTTAAAGGGAATCCAGCAGACAGGAACGTTTCAAATTTTGACATATGGAGTTATATGACTTGGGGAGGTTTGAGTTACAGTATCAATTATCAACTGTATCCTTGTTTTTTATTAATTTTTAATATTACTTATAAAAGTTTTAATTGAAAGCGTAAATTACCACCAGTTTGTTTTCTTGCTTAAATGTGTTTTCAGCATTGATTTGTTATCTTATACAGGAAAAATCTTTCTCCAACTTTCATCAGAGCCTTTAAAAATTTGTCAGAAAAAACTAAATTCCGCATTTTTTTTAAATAAAAATTTGTCATCAACTTAGACGTTCAATTAACATGCGAGAATGTTGACAAGCAAATTGATAAACTTCCCCAACAGAATTAAGCTGAAAATTAAAGCAACAAAGCTTCCCCAGAAAAAGTTCTCCACCAGTCATTGATGTTGAAGTAATCGGATTATCTTTTGAGCAACATTTGTTTGCTTTTTCGTAAGTAAAAATTGCTCCCTGAAAAATGCAGGAAGAACTTTAGAGTAAAATTCCTAAATTGTAATAATAATAGTGAGTATAATAATGTAATGAATAAACCGCCCAAAATTGGAATTTTTGCAGCTGATCTTGAAATGTTATAACAATATTTGTGTAGCATTATTTTGATTGTATTTCTGATGAAGCCTTTGAACATTCTCAATATAATCATGTTGTAACAGAATTTCACTTACAATTCTTCCACTTCGGTCATCAACATAATTTACAGTCTGGCCATGGAAGTCATTGATGTTGAATAACAAATCCATTTGGATCGAGAAAAACCTTTAAGCATCAATATATTATGATGAAATATGTGTATACTGTAAATAACATTGTGGCTATTCGGTAGGAACTTAATCTACACGTTTATTGTAAGTAGGGCTAATTATTAATCAATGTTAGATGGTAATTATGACATATATTTTATACTACCGTATATAGCAGTGTAGTACAGTACAGTACTGTGCTAACTATCCCCAGGTATGTAGACGAGGTTTTGTCTCACGTATGATGGTATTGTACATACTAAGATCGAAAATCCCTCATTAAATGATCTGGCGGGCATTATTAAATTTTTAAACCATTACATTCTCACTTGTTGAATATTTTGACAGCATGAAATTCTTACTTGTTGGAATTCGTCGAGACTCCGATGGCATTTGGGATAATCTTCGCCGTTCGTTCTTTTGAAATTTCCTTCACAGCTTCCAAAGGGATTGTGAATTTTGTGACGTGGCCGAGAAATTTTGAATGGAAAGCGAAACTATTCTTGAATATGTATAGACGACCATATAGAAGAACATCTCCTGTGTACGCGCAAGAGAAGTCAGCGAAGAGATCCTCCTTGCTGTTGATGTCAAAAAGTTGTTGACACTTCTTGAGGCGCCTTTCCACTAAATCCGAGTCTGATTGGTCTCTACAAGACGCCTCCATGAACAGGAACCTTCCTGAGTATTGACTATGGAGCTAATATTTTGCTGGATAAATTTCGAGGGACAGTGAATATATTACTCGATAGGGAAATACAGCAGTTCAATGTAGTGAAGTACATTGCTTCGCTAGATATGCTTTAAAATCTTGTTACAATAAACTCTTGGGGACATGTCGTAAAATTTGTTTGAAAAGAAAATTGTTGTACAGTACTAAAATAAGATTCATGGTTCTTGTTTGGAGACTTCGGGTCTGAATGTGGGAAACTGGAAATATTCCTCCAATGTGAATTTTAGCAATTTTCCGCATCTTCTATTGATGAAATAATGAGAGAAAGTGAAAACTACAATTACAGTACCTTCCATATTTCTTAAATTTACTTATATAACTTTGATGCATGAACATCAGGTCAATGGACACATAATCAAGGCAAAGGAGGTGCTATACTGAGATTTTTGGTGAAATCTAGTTACTGCAGTTGCTTTTTTTTAACATGTTCCCTATAATGTACAGTATATACAAAGAAACTACTGTATATATATATATATATATATATATATATAT
>CAJPEX010000169.1:19731-45939 GCA_905338405.1 Notodromas monacha | reverse complement strand
TATATATATATATATATATATATATATATATAGAAGCAGAATCATAATGGCATCATCAGAACTCTACCATTATTCTACAATGCATTTTGTTACAGTATAACAAATTTTGTCTTGTGCTTCATGTATTCTTCGGAATGATGATGTTTTGAGAAAATATCAGCGGTTTTTTATAATTTTGTGTTTGTTGAGAACTACGACTTTTTACAAAAAAAAAACGTTTTTCATCAATTGTGATCTTATCCTGTTGCACAGGCTGATGAGATTATCAGATTTTTCTGCCGGTAAGTTCAAGTCTTTCATATGCAATCTTTGTGAATATAGATTTACATGTTTTTCGAGAATTTGATCAGGCACAGTAATGCACCATACAGCAGTACAGTATTTCTCCATATAACAAATTTGTTTGGTCCCATAGGGTTCTCGCTCTACGTTACAGGTGTTCTCTAAATAGTCTAGAGTTCTAGACTACGTAAAAATATTCTCTCTACAATTAATTTTTTCTGATCCAGCGATATTTTTTGAAGAGAGGGACAACTCAATATGCACCAAAAATTAAAAACCCTGTTGGGAACAATGCTGTATTTTGGTATCCCGTTAGGTGTCGCTAGTTGTCATTTTGATGCTGACCGGGAAAAAATTCGGATGTTACAAAAATTTGTGGCGCCTTTCTACCGCTTTAGTTCTGTGAGTGATTTCCGTGTCTCTCTTTGTCCGTGAGAAGGATATTTCATCAGTGCCGTCTACTGGGTGCGTGTATTTGGGCATTTAATCTCATGTCGTCTTAAGACACTTCAGTGATTCAGTCGCACAGTAAGGATCGGGCATTCGCGTACCCTTTTAACTCATTCGCGTCTTATATTGACAGTATGTATTACTGTACAGTGCAGGTAATGATTTATTCGACTTAATTATTTGAATCATTCTCTGGTTTTGGTCATTTTCTGAGCTGTCCAGATTTCGTGTGCTAATTCTTTGAACTTGAAATATATGGAAAAAAACGGAACTAGTGCTGAGGGCTTCGACTCATTTGCTCACGCCTACTTCAAGGGGATCCTTGTAGCAGTTGGCCACTGAGTAAATACGCAGTACATCAAGTGAACAAACGCATTTTGCTGAATCGAAGTGGCCCCTTCCTCGCGCTGAACCCGCCGAATGTTGCGAGGACACTTTCGAGCTACTTTTGTGATGTAATTGCGAAATCTCCGATCAGAAATACATCTTTAGCTGTGAAAGTTACACAGCTTGTTTTCGCTGAGATCTCAGCGACAAGATAAATTCTATCCCCGTTGAAATTCATGAAGAATCGTGATATATTTGAAGAAGAGTGTGAATGCAGGGAAAATATCTCGATGCTCGATTTTTATTTCATTATGTTTCTTACGTCGCGGTTTCGCTGTGTTTCAGATAAATCGCGAAAAAATTGATATTTGAATCGTCGTTACGACCTGTGAATTGTGTCGAATTTTCCTCCGATACCGAGCGGTGAATACATTTCAAAGTTCCGAGAATCATTTAACATAGCAGAATTTCGTGACCGAATTTGAAGATATTCTTCAGTCAATGGATGCTAGAGAGATGTCAAGGAGAAATGCCTCTTCATGGGCTGATGAGGTGGAGGAAATGGACAGGATGGAAAATTCTGCTAAATCACCGGTGAAATCCAAACACGTGAAACTTGAAGAAAATCGAATGAAAGGTTGTGTGAAAAGAGAAATAAAAATCGAACCATCTGAAAATGCTGATGAAGAAGACCGAAAGCGAGATAACACTCGAGTGCCAAGCGATTTGAAAAAAGAAACCGAGATTTCCGTTGGTATAAAACTTGAGGAGGAGGATAACCGGAAACCTGTGGAAATAGTCGTCCGAAACACCAGGTCATCCTCGCGGAATATAACCGTTGAGGACGGAGATCGGAAGTTCCGTGGAAATACAGGAAAAACTCGGGAAGAAAATGGATCTGGGTCTCGTACCCTTGAAGCTCGGAAGCGTCCCCACGAGCGATCCAGGGGTGCATTAAAATCTACTCCCAGGAAAGCAAAGACTTTGTCATCTGCTTCGTCGACTGACGATATTAGCAGCAATTCGGACATGCTCAGCCCGCGTCAGAAAGCGAGAAAGCTCCAGCCACGATTCCGCTCGCGTAATTTTTCTCAGATCTCGAATTATAGCTCTTCGTCCCAAGATTCGAGTGGCTCGATGAGAAATAATCTGTGGAGCGTCAATAAAAATCCTGACGACTGCGATCTTACTGCGGCTCGGACACGCTTTTATCACACTGTAATTCCGGATGATCCGGAAAACCGCGAGGAAGATCCTGACGTCTTGGTCAGGAGACAAAAGCAAATTGATTACGGCAAAAATACGAAGGCTTACGAAAGGTAGGTTCCGTGTTTTCATATAAACACTCAATGTACAATTCTTCTGAATACTGTTCAGTATTTACTTGAGTACCACTCGCCCTGAAGTAAGACGTGCTCCTGAATTTTTACGCTGAAAAGTTGGATAGAAACGTATTCCTGAGTGAGACGCGCGCCCCATTTTTTTGAGACTGAAGATTGCAATATTTTGATAATGAAATGCATTAAAATGAAGTTAAATTTGAGTTGTAGTCAAGTTGGATGTTGATTTTCCATCATCTCCTGTTTTACATTGTCTGTTGAAAATTCCGCGTTGGAATCAAGTGTGATGCGCACCAAAGCTTTGAAAATCTTCAAAAAGGAAAATTTCCGCAACCACATCACCACATGTGATGTGCGTGTTTTTTTGTTTTGTTTTTTTTTCAAGAGGAAACCGTAAAAATTGACTCTTTCGAAATATTCGTTTTTTTTTCCTCGACGTTATTCCTACGTTTAAAAACCGGGATTTTCAAAACTCAGCGCTTGAAGGGTATACAGTGCTTATTCCGACAATCGCGATTTTAATCGGACGACATGAATAATTCCGTGATTGTCTTTCTCTGTGAACAGGTATGTTTCGAAAGTCGACAAAGATATCCGAACTGCGGACATGCCGTGGACGCCAAACAAGTATCAAAAAACGTCTCGTCGATCCTACGATACCCAAATCAAGCTCTGGAAAATTGCCCTTCACGCATGGGACCGTGATACCGAAGACGAGAGTATAAAGTGAACGCAACGACTACTTTTTGTTTAGTTTTAAATGTTTTATTTCCTCGTGAAAAGTACAAGCCAGGAAAATTCGATTTTTTCTGCGTGTTTAAATACGTTTTTTAAAACTCGCTTTTGTATGCCGAAGAATATCAAATTCGATTTTGGAAATTTGGTCGTAATTTTTTTTTATACAGTATACTTTTCAACATGATAGGTTTGTCGGGATTCTAATGCAGTATTTCTTTGTTCCAGATATTTCCGCCGTCTCGTCAATGAATTTTATATTTTTAGGCCAAATTCTTATCTCTCAAAATCGAGTTGTGTAAAAAACTAGAGTCCATTGTGATTATTCAGCTCTTGTCAGCTTTAAAATAAGATGGGCGATTTTCCGAACGCATTGCGCAGCGCTTGGCTCCCACGAAACCCGAAGGTTCGGGGGTTTCTTTTGGACATCACTGGCGTTTTGTACGAAAGTGGTGGAGAAGGTGGGAAAGTGATTCCTGGTTCGGTTGAAGCTATTCAGCGGTGAGGACTATTTTTATATTTCATCATGAAAACTTATACCTGTTTGATCAAAATCGACGATCATATTTTCAGCTTATCTCTGAGGTGTGTAAGATAAGTATTTTGGAAACTACGAACAAAAAAAACTTTCCGGGTTTTCTGAGGGAGTTACCGTGTTTTCCTGAAATGTAGATCGTACACCTATCTTGCAATCGTTGAAAAATAAGTCAATGCTGATAAACTAAATTATCTCGGGCAAATCCTTGAATTTTTCCATGGGATTTCTGCGGACTAATGCGTTAGATTTGGATGACTTTCCGACTATAATATTGCCTTCCATAAAAAATCATTGATATCGGTCAGGATTAATTTTGGTAGGAGGGCTAATTTCAGGGGAGGTGTCCAAAAATGCCGCTCTATATTGATGTACGAGGGTTGTCCCAGTTGTTGGCGACCTTGGTTATTTCTAGAGTTCGAAAGAAGACTGGAAACAACACGATATAGACATGATGTAAGGTTCTGTGATTTTTTCAGATGAAAAATTTCAATTCATTGCGTGATGATGAATGAAAACTTCTTAATTATGGCCGAAGTTCACAGGGTGCTAGAAAATTTCAGGCCATACTTTTTATTGTTTTAACTTTTATATTTTCTACATTTTAGATAATGGTTAAAACAACAAAGAAATTGTAATTTTCTGCTGACCTAACAAATTTTTAGCATACTGTAACATGGGGTGAGAACTCTGACCATAACTGGAAAGTTTTCGCTTATAACCATGCAGCGAATTGTAAATTTTTTTTTTGAAAATCCAACAAAAAAAACCAGAACCCAACAACATTATGGGCTGTATCATTTTTTTCTCCATCCCGCATGCTCAAAAAAAAAAAAAAAAAAACCAAGGGGAGGCAACCCCTCGTATTAATTATCCGATGACAGTTCGAAGGACCTCGGTAATTTTGATCGAACATAGGACATTAAGAAAGACAGGACGCTTCGTTAGTGAATCTGTTGATTTTTTTATGCATCCAAAAAGAGCGCCCGCTGAAATGAAATTGAATTGCTTCTCGATATTTTTAAAGAGCTTTTCTGTTAAAATTTTATTCCAGCATTCGAAATTCTGGGGTCCCGGTGAAATTTCTCAGCAACGAAACCCAGACGTCTAGGATTGGAATCGTGAAAAAGTTACGAAAGCATGGTTTTGACTTGTGCGTGGACGACATCATCACACCGTGTCCCGCAGTGGTGGCTGCTCTCAATGAACGCCAACTGAGACCTTACTTGGTCGTTCATCCGGATGCCCTTCCCGAGTTTGATGAGATCAGCACCAATGAACCCAATTGTGTGGTTATAGCTGATGCGGCGCATCACTTGTCGTACGAGAACCTCAACACCGCATTTCGTGTTTTGATGAATTCGGAGGAGAAGATTTTGTTTACCTTGGGGAAAGGGTGAGTGCTTTTCCGAGTAACCCGTGGAAATTGAGCGTTATTGCAGTGGGGCCATGACATGCAGAGAATTCGATTTTGTGACTTTTCGACAACATTTCCGGAAAAACAACGAAGGGCCGTGTTATTTTCCAAAAATTTGATGTCTCGACTCTCGAGGACGAATCGAGCTATTTTTGGTTCACAAGGATTAAAAATATATTTCAGTGTAAATTTACTATACAGTGAGACCCCCAGATGCAGACATAATTGCTGCATCAAGGGTGTCCCTAAGTTGAATTCTCTCTAAGTCGAGTCTTGTTTTCCCATAGACTTACATTATATAATTATTAATTGGTGCTTTATGGAAGAAATGTTCATCAGAATTCCATGAAAAAATTGGTTTGCCACTTGAATTTAATTCAGTGAAAATCCTTTCAACCCAATGAGAACATTTGGAGTATTGAATAGTATACTGCTGTACAGTTTATTGAAATATTGGCATTTGTAAAAATAACATCCAAGTCACAAAGAGAGAAGGAAGTCCCTCTATGCAATTGGTAATTTTTTAAATTAGCTGAATGCATGGGAAAATGATGGGAGGAATGACAAAGAATTTTTCTTGCATGAATCTTAGGGTTGAAAATATCTGTTTCTTGCAATCAAGCCAAATTAAAATTTATTGGCAATTTTATCATGCAATGTCCTCATGTTGAGTCAGTATCTTTATGTTGGGCCTTTTTTATGAGAAAGTTCGTTTTACCGTTTCTAACAGAGTTGTTATGCGAACGGAATAATGGCACTAACAAAAATGTTGTGAAGCCATTGAAGTATGTACACTGAAATGAGCTGTGCATCAGGTTATCACATGACAATTCATAGTTGCCTTTATTTGCAGAAAATTTTACCAAGAAGATGGTGAGCTGACTTTGGACGTGGGACCATTCGCAACAGGACTCGAGTATGCCTGTGGCGTGACTGCGGAAGTGATCGGGAAACCCTCGGAATCGTATTTCCTCGAAGGCGCCAAACGCCTCGGGATGAGACCCGAAGAAGTCGTGATGATCGGTGACGATATCGAAAGTGATGTTGGAGGAGCGATGAAGTTGGGGATGACGGGAATACTTGTCCGAACTGGAAAGTACCGTCCGACGAACGAGAATCACCAAGTGAAGCCGGATGCCGTCGTGGACAATCTCCATGCCGCGATTGACCAATTTTTGGAGTAGAAAAGACCGCACATGGCTCTCGAAACAAACTCCCTTGATGATCATCTGTTACGTTGGAGATACCCTCGGGGGCGAGACTCGCGTTGTTCGAGTGCTATGTAGTCATTATCTCATATCGTCCTTTTCAAAAAGAGCGTCGGAATATTTTCGAAATCGGAACTTAATCAAATCACACCTCGGAAGCCTGCGTTTTCCTTGACAACGATCATAGGCCTTTTGCGTGGGTTCTCGAGATATTGCGAGAAAAATAAGAAAGAAGCCGTGTTTCCCTGGAAATAAGACTAGTCTTATTCTGCTTTGCTTCTCCGAAGAAGTGGCTCATTTTTCAAGACGTGTTTTTGTGTGCTAAGTGG
This sequence comes from Notodromas monacha, assembly GCA_905338405.1. NCBI lineage: Eukaryota > Metazoa > Arthropoda > Ostracoda > Podocopida > Cyprididae > Notodromas > Notodromas monacha. The sequence goes on along the minus strand of CAJPEX010000169.1, from coordinate 39,316 downwards.
GGAAATTCCGGTCCAATTTTCGAAGTTGGAATGGATGATGGTGAGTCCAATTTTTGCAGTGAATTTGTTGTGCATTCAATCCCCACGCAATTCAAAGCTTCATTTTCTGAATCGAAATTTTACTTTGACATCGCTTCAATCATGACAACTCTATTTTTGGATGACTTCCTCATTAACAGATGCTTGTGAATATTTTTCGGAAAGGTCGTATTTTCGGGGAATCGCGGTAATATTTTTATAATGAAGCTCTAGTGAACAAATATTTAGGCTTCGGCGAGGTTTATGATGCATTCACTTGCATGCGAAGAAATTATCTTGAATTTTGATGTTCGCTAATAATCCGGAATATGGATGGTTCCATAATCAAAACTCAGTGAATCAGGCTTTTTCTCTTGATGTTCACAATCCCGTGAGTACCGTAATTGTTGTCTTTTTGGAAATGTTTACAGAGTTCATCGAAGTAAGTGCGTGTTTATCCTCTTGGAAATGCTCATTAGTTATGCTCAGAGGGAGTTCACCTATGGGTTGTATTCGAAGTCCATTGACAAAAGAAAATGTTTTGTTCTGTTCAAGTCGTTATGGAATGTGTTCGATTGGAAAGCTTAAAATTGCACTGATTTCCAGCGTTTTAAGAATTTTCTGTTTGAAAAGACGTTTTCCACGGTTGCTTATCTACACGATTTACAACCGTTAATGCAAATAGTTTAATCGAAATGTCACATTGTTGAAGGTCTCTAGAGGTTTCAACGAATCCGCAGACACGTAATATGACGTTACACTTCGTATAAACAAACAATACAAATTATGACGTGGCAAGATGATAGCGAGTATGCCACAAGCGTCCGAAAACGTTTCAGAGATGTACTGATCTACAGCAAGCTGCGCGCTCACTAGCGACCAAAGCGCACTTGAGCTTCGAACAAGCGCATTTTGTCGAACTACTGAAGCCTCGCACACTGTTACTTGAATGAGCTCTGATTGAATAGGGCCGCTCCGAAGAAAGTGAAAATGGATGCCTTAGGAGGATAGAAGAGATGTCGGTCGAAGCCCCGTAATTTATTCTGAAAGGGTGATGAGTTTAACGCGGACGCATTGATATTCCGTGGACATGCGCGATTTGTGTTGAAGCTGTGTCAGAAGTCCGAGCGTGATCGTGCTATTTGGTGATTGCTATGAATTGGACGTTAGAAGTGCTTTCTTTTTCCAATTCTGTATTTAACTTATATACGTGTGTGCTTGAATACGAGTAATTACATGGATGCTTTCGAATGTGACATTCTTACACCTTATTCCTGATGATTTTTACTCATTCTGCACGCTCAGTCCAGCTTTTTTCAAGGTTTTCGTCGACTATGCGAATTATAGCAGTTTCAACTGAATCGAGTACTGTATAGCTTCCCTATGCCTTTTGAACTGTTTTACGTCCCAAAAGGGTAGATATTTGTAGTTTTCTCCTGCATATTTATTTCGTGTGTTACGAAGTTCAGAAAAACGTCTTATGAATTTTTGTAAGACGTTTTCAGAATTTTTGTAACGCATGAGAAGTGATTAAAATTTTTCCGATCGCTGTCTGGAATAACAATACAGGCCTCAACAATTGTTAATTCAAAGGAAGTGTGTTAATTCAAATTCACTTCAGAATTGCCGTAATCCGTGAATGACGGTAGCTGAGGTGTGATCAAATCTGCCAGAATAATGTTGAAAGATCGTGAAGGAATGATGTCAACTGAAACTGAGGTATTTTCTGAGAAGCGTGGAAGTCAGACAGACACCCCTTGCACTTCTGCCTGCGCAAACAATTTCATTCGTCAAGTGGAAATGAGGTTTTGCGGTGGATTGTAAAAATTGAAGTGCTTCGTCAAATTTTACTGCACATGTGTTCAATGCTCTAAAAAAGGTGCAGCCTGATCAAATGCTTGCAAGGCGGCAGTCGGACCAAATCGCAATCGTCAACAAGGTGAGGCATTCATTTGTATCCAGAACAATCGATATACGAAGAAGGGATTTTATTTCTTGCAATGGACGTGAAATTGTGCAACGTGTCTCTTTCCCATGATGTGCAATCGTAAAACAAAAACAAAACAAAAACTGCGTGGAAAAATAAAATGAATTTTCCATCACGTGTTCCCGTGTGTGAAGAGCCGGTTTTCTTCTTCGTTATCCATAGTAGCTCCAAACGAAGATGGACATGCTCACTCCGAGAACTGCGTTGCCGTTGATGAATCTGGAATAAATAAGTTTTCAGAATTTAAATCTTGGTTTAATTATCGCGTGAAGGCATTTTAGTTTCGAGTTGAATAGTAATTACGGAAGATTAATTTATTTTTCTTTCAGTATGTGGTTCAACAACTTAAAATGATTCAACTTTCCATCTGAAACGTTGGAAGAACTCTTCCGATATTTCTGCTACTTCTTCAAGTTCAAAGCTGCTCTTGGAAGTGCATTTGTTTTCACGGAGCAATTTATTTCAAATTACGGCACGTGGGATTGAGGATTGTCTCCCATGAGTCGAGCAAAATTGTAAATCTTTTTTTGGCTACGAGTGTTTTCTCAAGCTCTTGATTTTTTGCGAGAATGTATGACAAAAATCGTACCTATGCATAAGACATGCAGCAATTCTTCAGGGCCAACAATTTGTAATGATTTAAAGCAATGCTAGGAGAAAATTCGGTCTAAGCTTCCGAGATTTCAAGCATTGCTTGTGAAATATTTGTGTTCAGAATTGTCGTAGATTGCTAAGAGTATTATCCGCACAGAAACTTAAGAATTCAATTGTTGCTACCTCAAACCTCTCCAAGTTGAAGACCAGCTTTTGTCAAATTTGTATTCGGTCCCTGCCTGAGTTCCCTTGAGAACTGACCTCCCTTACTCAAAAACTTCCCCTTAAACCTCCCCAAGTCAAAATTTGAGAGGCTGTTGGGTTATTACTGAATTTTTTGGGACTCAGAAGAGAGACGAGCAGTAAAAATAAACCTTGATGATTTTAATCGAAGGAATAAAATAGAGAAGGAAGTAATAGAGAAATAGACCAAATGGACAAATGACACCTTGCTTGAAATTTCAGCATCTTGTCACCTTATTTATCTTGAAGGTTAAGGCCAAGGAAATCACCAAATTTGATTTCTCATCATTTTTCCTTGAGCAAGATTTGCTTCTCTCCATAACTGGATCCTCAAGTCACATGTTTTTGGGGCCCCTTTGAGTTCAACTTGAAGAGTTTTAACTAAACTGTATCTTGGTTTATTGCGCATCCTGTTCTTTTCTGTTTGACTTTTTGGAAAACGTGCGTCAAGCACAGTATATATACTTGTATTGATGGGATTCGACTTCCGCTTGTGGATTCATACCAGCAACTGGGGCATGATTTGGAATTCTAGATGCTAGAATTGTGGATTCTAGCATTTGATCATCACATACACTATAGTAAAAGGGGACTAACAAAAGTTCTTGGGGTAGAGACTGAAATGGCATATGACTGGGCTGAAAAAAAGAATTATTGTTCAGCAAAAAAACATTCTTTAGAATTGAAAAATGCAGCCTTTTTTTAAATTTTTGCAAAAGCCATCCTGCTCTTCACTCAAGAGATGAGGTGCTCATCTTGCATATTTTTTTGTTTAGCTCAACTTCTCCTTCAGAGTTCCTAAAATTGACATTGCATTAATTCCAAGGGTTGCCTGCAGGTCTTCCAAGGTAATCCGTCCATTTTCATTAAAATCCGCCACGTCAATGATAATGGCGGAATTGATAATCAAGTAATGGCGGCAACCCTTTGAATTAGTGCCGTTATCATGGGTTCTCTACAGCGAAATTCTCTCTACAACAAATTATTTTTCTTGTTCTTTGAATTTTGTTGTAGGAAGAGTGCACCGGTATATTGTAAATACAGTCAAACCTCTTCAAGTCAAATTTCAAGGGACCAGCAAACAATTTTAAAGTTTGGACAAGAATTTTTGTCAAGAATTCTGAAGGGAAAGCTGGGGTACAAAACAAAAGTATCTGCGAGATGGGCCCCTAATCTTTTTAGTGAAGAGCAAAAAGCTACGGTGGAGGCTTTTGATGGATTTTTTGTTTAAAATATGTACCAAAAGTGCTGACTTTTTTTTTAAACGAAGAATAATTGTTTTTCAGCTCAATCGTTCGCGGTTGAATTTACATTCCGAGAACATTTGTTTGACCCCTCGTTAGTCGTTTATACCTTCGCCACATGATTGGTTCACGAATGGATTCCGCTGCCATTGTGGCCTTCTCGGCTTCGGAATACGGTTGCCCAGATTCGTCGACGATCAAGCTGTCCTTCGTTGACGGCGGACTGCCTTCAGTGTCTAATCCGAGACAACACAAAAAGTCCACTGCGCGTTTCCACTTAGGCAGATTCGACGAAGGACGTCCTGCGGGTTCCGACGATGGCAGAGTCACGTCGTTCAACACATGATCCCAAGTCACGTTCAGCCGTTGCGCACCCGCTGAATGACCGTCGGTGTCCTCCGTCAGGGTTTCCGCCAGTTTCCTCTCTGAGCCTGGTTTGAATCAATCAAGAGGAGAAAGTGTGAGTTGAATCCCGCTTTTGGATTTCTTCGACGCATGTAAAGCGATATACTGTGTAAGGATTTGTTCATGGATATGTCTTACACTCGACTTACAAACATCTTGTGAAAATATTTTGAGATCAATTACAAAACAAGTGTACAGTATATAAATACAGGTAGACTCTCTCTGCTAAGATCATGTCCACAATGAGTTTATCTGTGAAGTACAGTATAATGCATTTTTCCTTGGTCCCATAGGGTTCTCTTCCCATGTTATTATGGGTTCTCTACAACAAAATTATAGTTTTAGAATTTGTAGAGAACCCATAATATGGGGAGAGAACCTTATGGGACCAAGAATTTTTTGCTGGTCCCTTGAAATTTGACTTAGAGAGGTCTCTCCCCATTTTATTATGGGTTCTCTACAACAAAATTATAGTTTTAGAACTTGTAGAGAACCCATAGTAACATGGGGAGAGACCTCCCTAAGTCAAATTTCAAGGGACCAGCAAAAAATTCTGAGTTGGGGACGTTTTCAAGTTAGGGCAAGCATTTTTTTTGTGGGAAAGATGAAAAAATTGCTGGACATTGTAAATGATTATACAGTACAGTGTTTTGGGCCTTGATGAATTGCTTCTTGAATGAGTCGACAGGAAGCTGAACTTGAAGGCAAGGGTTCATTTGCATTTCCCAGTAGTCTTTCACTTTCTGATTAGTCGTTCACTTCCTTTCACAATACTGTACCTCAAGTTACTTTTTTTTTTGCTTTTCTCTTTCCTGTATGAAGAAAATAATACCCAAAATGCATCAGAAAATACAAGTTACACAGGTTAGAGAGGAAATGTTTTCAAGTTAGAGGGCTTTTTAATGCATTGTTTCTAAAAGAATTCAGATGGGGACTTTAAAAAAATTCAAATGGAGGAAGTTTTGAGTTATCAAGGTTCAACTGTATGAGTTACATGCCACACAAATGCATATGATATGGTCTGAGAGACCAAAACTAACATTCAATAAAAGTGAACTTTCTCCGCAACAAAATTCAGGGGACCAAAAAAATTATTTTCAAGGAACATTTGTTGTAGAGAAAGTGTCCATTTGTTTTCCAAAAGTTCAGAAGGAACTGCTGTTTTTATTTGAGTACAACACAACCTCAAATTTCATCTCAATTTTCTGGCGAAAAATTTGCCCAAAAACCTATTCCCACATAAGAGCTTAACCTCATTTTTATTGCCTGAAAACATTTTTTTTTACTGATAATTTGCAAGTAAATATCTCTGTAATTTCATGAAAGAACACAGAGCATTGAAGCAGGATTGGTGCCAGACAAAATTTCGAGTCCATTTTCTCATCTAAAACTACATAAATTTCTGACTCTAACATCACTGTGGTTTCATGATTATTATTCTTCATGTAAACCACGCGCACCCCATTTTCTGACCCACTTTCTCAGACAACAGTTGCGCGTGGTACTGAGGTGAATATTTTACATCACTAACGGCCTTTTATCGAAGTAATTTTTTATTATGCTGTACCATTTACTTCCTTAGGACTGCGTTCCGGAGTTGCCACACCTTCAAGTCCGGTTTCTTTTTGAACATCGAGGCTACTTTTCGGTATTAGTTGCTTGGAATTTCGTTCCCCGCGGTCCAAGTCGACTCTGATCTCTTGGGAATGTCGAGTCCAAAAGGTCAATCGGTGCAACTGTCGAAAAAGAGACAAAAATATACATCTTGAATCGTCGAGAATCAGCCGTTTTGTAGCATCAACTCAACCCCCATTTTTGTGACGATGATCCGAGGACCACACGGAACTTTTTTGCATATCACATGAGTTCAGAAATATATCCGTCAAAATATGTACTGAACATCACCGTTTGGTCCACGATTAATTTTTTAAATTCTTACGACAGAATAGCAAATATATAGAAGTACTCGCATTTTTTTATTCCATTAAAATGTGGCTGAATCATGGTTTAATGTATCAAAATAATGAGGCACAGTACTTTTATTCATACGGAAATAATTACAGACGAACATTACACGAATTTGTGTGAAAGTGATTCTTTATTTTTTTTAGTGGAACAATTATATTGAAAATGCATACTTCGAATCAATTTCATCGATCTTTATTGGCGCGTATTTTTGGCAAGTCTCGTTTGCAGACTTGAAAATGCAATGCGGCTTATTTTTGAGACGTCGAAGAATACTGTACTTGAACTCTCGTAATAAATTATTGTATTGTGATCCTCTTTTTGGCTCTTGGGATTATTTTCCTATATGTCTCGTAGATGTCGCTGGTCTCACAAACATTACCGACCGTCATTTTCACTCATTCTACGGTAGCTCGTATTTACAGAGAATAAATATTTCTTGTCATTTGGGTTACACGTGACCTGGTCAAAATGGAGAAATATTTCCAATTAGTAATTGAAGTGATACATTCTTTTGATAGCTTCTGAAAATGATCCATCTTGTACTACAGTAAAATATTGTTACAACAAATAACCATTGCAACAAAGTTTTCAGTATAACAAACATTTTCCAAGTCCTGGCAGAAATCCTATAGGGTACATGTTATAAAAATCTTATTACAACAAACTTGCAGATTCCAGTGCAACAAACATTTTTGAGGAACATGCTATGATTATTCCTCAATGAAAAATCCCTAATGGAGGCAGGAACAGTCTCACATTTCCCATTCAAAATGTGACTGTTTCTTGGAACATAAGGTGGGATCAAGCACAAAAATTCTTCAAAATTCACCTGGGAATCCTCTCTTTCTAAAATTATTCTTATATTAGGAATGATGTTGGGGGGGGGGGCAGTTAGATGGGAAAAAATGAGCCCAGCAATACTCATGTTAAGAAGGGTTTGTATGCTTGAGAAACCCTAGTGATGTAAAAATTGTCAGCAATTTTGGAACATTCACCCTTACAAATCTTTGCAGGAATTGCTTGAAAAACGTAGAGTCAAGAAAGTGTGCTAGTATTTACCTGTTATTCGGAGTATCTGTTTTTTTGTTAAATCAACAATTACATTTCTTTTCAAAGATCAGTTTTTTAACCATTGAAAAACATCTGCAAAGGCCACAAAAGGAAGACGTTAAATGTATGCAGGTCTAATTCAAAGAAAATCTTCCAATCAGTCAATAATTTTAAAAATCTCATTATAACAAATTATTTGTTCCACAAACTTTTTTTCAAGTCCCCACAAGTTTGTTGTAACATGATTTTACTGTATTAATGATGACCAGAGGATTGAACCACTCATTTGCGGTGACTAAAGCTAGGATATGAGCATTTTGAAACCGCGTTCATTTGGCTATCATCATTAGCCATACCGAAAAAACTCACGTGTATTTTGTCGATGGGTTTGGTCATGAGAGAAACCGAAATGGCAGTGAGAGTGACCAGCAGGTTTTCTCGGTTAGGTTTTACGTCCTTCACTTGAAAAGGGTGCTTTTAGAACTGCTTTAGACCAGCGCCTAGACCGTTTGGATCTGTTTGTTTTTTTAACTGGCTTAAAGCTAAAGGAGTTTAGCGGCACTATACCAAACCAAGTCTAGCAAAATAAATTATTGTTTAGATTTTTAGAACAATTTCATTTTCTGGTCCCTCCTCCATCAGTATATATATGACAAAATATATTTATATTATTTGAGGTTCATGAAAGAAATAATTATATTTGTAATAATGAAGGTTCTTTCCCAAAGGACTCCTTAGAATAGTTAGATTTTAATGCTTCTCAACCCGAATAATCTAAAAAAGAAGAAGATCCAGAACTGAATAAAATTAGCTCCACACATTAAAATCGTGTTAAAATGAAGTTTTTGGGAGCAGGATAACATTTTGTAGAACAAATAATTCATGGTTGATAAATTGAAAAAAGAAACAATGTCATTAGGGCAGGGACACAAAAAAACGAATTTGTTGAAAGTAACAATTCATTATATCAAAATTCTTTGGAATGAGATACTGCTTTTCTAAACTCAACTCATTGTTATGCAAAATATTCATCATGAACTTTCAGGGAAATGTTTTGAGTTGCTTTGGGTTACAGTGAGACCCCCACATGTGGACACTTGACATTCAGACAGTTCAACATAGGGACACTTATTTTCCCATCAAAAATTAAAACAAAAGCCCTGACATGAGGACACTGACTCAACATAGGGACATTTTGTAATAAAATTGCAAATAAGTTTCAGAGAAAATTGCAAGAAATAGATATTTCCAACCCTAAAATTGAAGTAAGAAACGTTCTTGGGCATTTCTCTCACCAATTTATGATCCATTTAGCTAATCTTAAAAATTACCTCCAGCCTAGGAGTTCCTTCTCTCTTTATCATTGAATGTTATTCTTACAGAGAATGCAAACATTTCTATGTACTGTACAGAGGTATCAATATTAAATTTACCAATTGTCAATATTGTGTTGAGAATCTTGAGATACGGTATATTGATTGAATCAGTTTACATTGGGAGAACATTTTTATTTTCATGGAATTATGGTGAGTATTTTGTCCATAAAAGACCAATTAAAAATTATATAATGTTGTCTAAGGGAAAATGAGACTCAACTTAGGGACATTTTGACTTAGGTACACTCTTGATGCACCAATCACGTCCACATCTTGGGGTCTAACTGTATATGGCTGTTCTCTGCTCAACTTTTTTGGTAATGAATAAACTCAATTTCGAACTGAGCGCTTGAAAAATTAGCATTTTTTTTTGGTGGAATCATGGCAAATTTTTTAATTTTCCTGCTGATTTGTGAATTTTTTCCAGAAGGAACACCAACCTGAACCACAGGGTGGGACGGTGTACATGAATTCGAGAACGAATCGGAAAATCCCGGCCGCGAGTCCGACCATTAAACCAGTGAATGCTCCCTGTAAAAAAAAAATAAAATAAAATCAATGAGCAACGGTCCATCGATTGCTGCTTATTATTGTAATCTGTACCGACCTTCTCGTTGACGCGTGGGACGAATATTCCCAGGACGTAAATGGCGCAAATCGGTGGTGCCAAGAAGCTCGTTACGCTTTGCATGTAATGAAAGAGTTGGCTTCCTTTGGAACTCATGATCACAGGGATCCACAAAATGCTGAGCGACACCAAGCCCAACACGAACAGTCTGAAAATTCCGTATCGTCAGCCGCGAGAATTTCACTTTTCTTCAACTTTTAAAGACTATAAAAAATAAAGCTAGAGGATCTCAAATTTTTCATCACTAAAATTGACAATAGTTCAGAGATCCCTTCAAATTTTTCTTTGGATTAAAAAAAAAAGTTTGATGATCATTATATGGAAATGTAAATAAAATGCGTGAAATGATGCAAGCCAAAAAAAAATTGAATGAGCTTTTCCATTTGAGCACTGCATCCCAGTATGAAGGTTGTCCAAGTTCTGGGCAGGATTAAATACAGCAAGACCCCAATATGCAGACACTCCGACATATGGACAATTCAACTCAAGGACACTCAAAAGCAAAAAAAAAGCAGGCCCAATATCTGGACATTGGCACAAGTATCAGGGACACTTTTCTGAAATTTTCCCAAAAATCACAACCTTTTTTATTTTTATCTTTTGAAGAAATCATAAATCAAGCTATTTATATTCACAAAAATTGAAGAAATATTTCATGATAAATTCACTCTACTTCATAATCAAAAGCAAGCTGATTTTGTGATTTTTTCAGAGGTTTTTTTTTTATCTGTGCATATTCCAGCAATACTTCTTCTTTTTACTTTTTTGATCTCCTTTTAATACGTCAAGATCAGATTCTATGTGGGTTTGTTTAGCACTGCTGTTTTCCACAAATTGAAGTTAAGGGACACTTTTTTATTAATTTTTCTTGAGGACTTATTTCTAATTTTTGACAAAAATAAGAGCCAATTAAATACATTAGCATTGAAGTCTAATGGAAAATAAGACTTGACCTAGGGACACTCCAACATCAGGACACTCTTGATGCACCAATTATGTCTGCATCTTGGGGTCTCACTGTGCAAGACAGTATTTATAAAATTTCCCAAAATATGAAAGAACTCTATAATTTCCCACATGATGCTCAAGGAAGCCAGCAATTTATTTGATAAGTTGTTTCAGTACATACTGTACACTGCATGATGAGAAGTCTGCAATGAAAAACCAACTTAAAGCCGGCTTCCCAATGATATTCCATTGAAAATAGAAGAGATATCATCCAATCAAAATGAAGTTGAGAAACTCAGATCAGCAGCTGATCAATCATTGATTGCGTATAATGGAAAGGAACCTGTATGCAATAGAATCTTGTTACAACATTACAAAGCATTTGGGACTTCAAAAAGAAAGCTCCATGGCTGCAAACAAAAATTCATTAAAACAATAAATAAAAATACCATTAAAGCTATATTAAACAATATGGGCCAAAAAGACACATTTGTTGTAATCATTAATTTTTTCATGGCAAGATTCATTGTACAGTGAGACCCCCAGATGCGGACATATTTGGTGCATCAAGAGTGTCCCTAAGTTGAGTCTTATTTTCTCATAGACTTACATTGTAAGATTTTTAATTGGTGTTTTATGAAAGAAATATTTTTCAGAATTCCATGAAAAATTGTTTACCACCTGAATTTGATTAAGTGAATATATTTTCAACTCAATAAGAACATTTGGAGCATTGATTAGTGTATCTCTGTGCTCTACATTGAAATGCTGGCATCTACAAAGATGAAATTCAATTCACAAAGAGAGAAGGAAGTCCCTCTGTGCAATAGACAATCTTTTTTAATTAGCTGAATGGATGGGAGAAATGACAAAAGAAATTTTCTTGCATGAATCTTAGGGTTGGAAATACCTGTTTCTTGCAATCAAGCCAAATAAAAGTCAATTTTTGTGAAATTTATTGGCAATTTTATCATGCAATGTCCTCATTTCAAGTCAATTTCCATATTTCAGACCTTTTTATGCCCTTTTTATTGAAAAATAAAAGAGCCAATCCAAAATGCAGGAAGTGAACTTTTCCCACGAAAATCTTGACGAAATCTGGTCGCGGATCTGGCAAACCTAGACAAACAAAAAAATTGACCGAATTTCGATTTCCTCAAATCGCCGTCTGTACCAAACTAAGTCTAGCAAAACGAATTATTGTTGAGAACAATTTCATTTTCTGGTCCCTCCTTCATGAGTATGAATATGACAACAATACTATTTGAGGTTCATTAAAGAAAGAAATATATTCATAATAATGAAGGTTCTTTCCCAAAGGACTCCTTAGAATAGTAAGATTTTAATGCCCCTTTTGACCCGAATAATCTTTTCAAAAATGAAATAAAAAGATTTCCAGAACTGAACAAAATTAGCTTTACACATTAAAATCGCGTTACAATAATTTTTTTGGGAGCAGGACAACATCTTGTAGAACGAATAATCCGTTGTCAATAAATTAAAAAAGAAACGATGTCATTTAGGCAGGGACATGAAAAAAAAACGAATTCGTTGAAAGCAATAATTCGTTATATCAAAATTCTTTGGAATTAGATACTGCTTTTCGAAACTCAACTCATTGTTATGCAAAATATTCTTCATGAACTTTTAGGGAAATTTTTTGAGTTGATTTGGGTTACAGTGAGACCCCCACATGTGGACACTTGACATTCAGACAGTTCAACATGGGGACACTTATTTTCCCATCAAAAATTAATACAAAAGGCCTGACATGAGGACACTGACTCAACATAGGGACATTTTGTAATAAAATTGCAAATAAGTTTCAGAGAAAATTGCAAGAAATAGATATTTCCAACCCTAAAATTGAAGTAAGAAACGTTCTTGGGCATTTCTCTCACCAATTTACCATCCATTTAGCTAATCTTAAAAATTACCTCCAGCATAGGGGTTCCTTCTCTCTTTTTCACTTGAATGTTATTCTTACAGAGAATGCCAGCATTTCTATGTATTGTACAGAGGTATCAATATTAAATTTCCCAATTGTCAATATTGTGTTGAGAATCTTGAGATATGGTATACTGTATTGATTGAATCAGTTTACATTGGGAGAACATTTTTATTTTCATGGAATTATGGTGAGTATTTTGTCCATAAAACACCAATTGAAAATTGTATAATGTTGTCTAAGGGAAAATGAGACTCAACTTAGGGACATTTCAATTTAAGGACACTCTTGATGCACCAATCACGTCCACATCTCGGGGTCTAACTGTATATGGCTGTTCTCTGCTCAACTTTTTTGGTAATGAATAAACTCAATTTCGCACTGAGTGCTTGAAAAATTAGCGTTTTTTTTTGGTGGAATCATGGCAAATTTTTTAATTTTCCTGCTGATTTGTGAAATTTTTTTCAGAAGGAACACCAACCTGAACCACAGGGTGGGACGGTGTACATGAATTCGAGAACGAATCGGAAAATCCCGGCCGCGAGTCCGACCATTAAACCAGTGAATGCTCCCTGTAAAAAAAAAATAAATGAAATCAATGAGCAACGGTCCATCGATTGCTGCTTATTATTGTAATCTGTACCGACCTTCTCGTTGACGCGTGGGACGAATATTCCCAGGACGTAAATGGCGCAAATCGGTGGTGCCAAGAAGCTCGTTACGCTTTGCATGTAATGAAAGAGTTGGCTTCCTTTGGAACTCATGATCACAGGGATCCACAAAATGCTGAGCGACACCAAGCCCAACACGAATAGTCTGAAAATTCCGTATTGTCAGCCGCGAGAATTTCACTTTTCTTCAATTTTCAAAGACTATAAAAAATAAAGCTACAGGATCTAAAATTTTTCATCACTAAAATTGACAGTAGTTCTGACATCACTTCAAATTATTCTTTGTTTTTTTCTTATTTCTGTGATGATCATTATATGGAAATGTAAATAAAATGCGTGAAATGATGCAAGCAAAAAAAAATTGAATGAGCTTTATATTTGAGCGCTTCTTCCCAGTATGAAGGTTGTCCCAGTTCTGTGCGGGATTAAATACAGCAAGACCCCAATATGCAGACACCCCAAAATTAATTTAGAGCCAGCTTCCCAGTGATATTCCATTGAAAATAGAAGAGATATCATCCAATCAAAATGAAGTTGAGAAGTTCAGATCAGCCACATATATCCTGACCAATCATTGATTGCATATAATAAAAATGAGCCTGTGTGCAAATCTTGTTACAACACAAAGCGTTTGGGACTTCAAAAAGAAAGCTCTGCTGCTGTAAACGAAAATTCATTAAAACAATATGTAAAAATACCATTACGGCTATATTTAAGAATATGGAAAAAACACATTTGTTGTAATCATTAATTTTTTCATGACAAGATTCATTTTACAGTGAGACCCCAGATGAGGACAGAATTGGTGCATCAAGAGTGTCCCTAAGTTTATTTGTCCTTAAGTTGAGTCTTCTTTTCTCATAGACTTACATTGTAAGATTTTTAATTGGTGTTTTATGAAAGAAATATTCTTCAGAATTCCAAAAAAAATATTTACCGCTTGAATTTGATTCAGTGAATATACTTTCATATCAATAAGAACATTAGGAACATTGATTAATGAATATCTGTACTGTGCACTGAAATGCTGGCATCTACAAAAATAAAATTCAAGTAACGAAGAGAGAAACAAGCCCCTCTATGCAATAGGTAATTTTTTAATTAGCTGAATGGATGGGAAAATGATGGGAGAAATGACAAAGAATTTTTCTTGCATGAATCTTAGGGTTGGAAATATCCGTTTCTTGCAATCAAGCCAAATAAAAGTCAATTTTTGTGAAATTTATTGGCAATTTTATCATGCAATGTCCTCATTTCAAGTCAATTTCCATATTTCAGACCTTTTTATGCCCTTTTTATTGAAAAATAAATGTCCCCATGTCCAATTGTCCTCCTGTTATTGAGGTGTCCGCATGTGTAGGTCTCACTGTATTGCAAATACAGTAAATTCTACTCTGCATGGCGCAAACCTGCCGACGATGAGCTGCTCAGCCTCGGAACAGGTCCTTCGGAACCGTCTCCAAATATCAATAGTGAAGACAGTGGAGGAGGAATTGAAGATGGACGTCAAAGAGCTCATGATGGCGGCCATCATGCAAGCCAACATGAGCCCTCGCAACCCCGCAGGCAAGAGGTTGATGACCAAGTACGGGTACGCAATGTTCCAGCAACCCTTGCGGTTCCCGCAGAACTCTTCGCACGTGACTGGGTCAGCACAGGCGACCTGGTTCGGGAACAGAACCCGGGCCGCCATGCCGGGAAACACCAGGAGGAAGAGCGGGAGGAACTTGAGGTAGGCGGCGATGAGACAGCCGCCCTTGGCGTGGATCATGTTCTTGGAGGCCAGGACTCGTTGCACTATCACCTTGGGATGCAAATTACTTTTTCTTTTTTTTATCTAACGACATGCGTAACAAATAGGCATAAGTTGATTACAGTGAGTCCCCGTATAACGAAAGACTCGCACAAGGAGGAAAAGTGACTCACTTGCCAAAAAAAAAATTTAATTTAATTTCGAATCAAAATTCCATAAAATTTCAATTCAAATTTCCAAGTTTTTTTTTTAAATAATTCAGGGAAATGAGAAAAGAAGGGTATAGGTTTGAATCTTCTTGTCTGTTCAAAATTTGTAAAATTCAGAAAGCTATAAGATTTCCATAAAATTTCAATTCAAATTTCCAAGTTTTTTTTTTTAAATAATTCAGGGAAATGAGAAAAGAAGGGTATAGGTTTGAATCTTCTTGTCTGTTCAAAATTTGTAAAATTCAGAAAGCTATAAGAACAAGAAGTTCTTAGGACAACTAGAATTCCATAATGATCAATTTTAAATTTATAAATTACCGTATTTACTTGAGTATACCACGCGCCCTGAAGTAAGGCACGCACAGGGTTTTTTCAGTTGGAAATTTGGTTAAAATCTTATCCCCAAGTATGACATGCACCACAATTTTTAGTAAATCTAAAACCACAAAGTTTTGAAAATAGAAACAAAAAAATTTGACTTTAGACATGAATTTAACAAAAATCTGACCAATTTTCAACTTTTTCAGTACAAAAAAGTTTTCTTGTCACTTTTTTTCTGAATTTCTCCCTTATGATTAAGTATAATGCACATAGAACTTTCTAAAACTTCTTGAAAAATTTGTACCCGCTTATGACGTGCACCCCATTCTTCTGGAATTTGAGAAAAAAGGTGCGTGTGGTACTGGAGCAAATTTGGTAATGCTGAAAAATGCACAGTTCATGGTTTATCATTCTTTGTAATAGTTTACAACAAATTAAATCACTCAATTAAATCGAAAAATGTTACGAAGTACCATTTTTCGTACTCCGAGGAATTCACGCTTCCACGAGACATTCCTCTATTTCCGATTGAGGTGAGATTTTCTCACCAGCACCTTTTGTGGTGCTCCCTTCTCATGCGTTACAATNGATGACCAAGTACGGGTACGCAATGTTCCAGCAACCCTTGCGGTTCCCGCAGAACTCTTCGCACGTGACTGGGTCAGCACAGGCGACCTGGTTCGGGAACAGAACCCGGGCCGCCATGCCGGGAAACACCAGGAGGAAGAGCGGGAGGAACTTGAGGTAGGCGGCGATGAGACAGCCGCCCTTGGCGTGGATCATGTTCTTGGAGGCCAGGACTCGTTGCACTATCACCTTGGGATGCAAATTACTTTTTCTTTTTTTTATCTAACGACATGCGTAACAAATAGGCATAAGTTGATTACAGTGAGTCCCCGTATAACGAAAGACTCGCACAAGGAGGAAAAGTGACTCACTTGCCAAAAAAAAAATTTAATTTAATTTCGAATCAAAATTCCATAAAATTTCAATTCAAATTTCCAAGTTTTTTTTTTAAATAATTCAGGGAAATGAGAAAAGAAGGGTATAGGTTTGAATCTTCTTGTCTGTTCAAAATTTGTAAAATTCAGAAAGCTATAAGAGCAAGAAGTTCTTAGGACAACTAGAATTCCATACTGATCAATTTTAAATTTATAAATTACTGTATTTACTTGAGTATACCACGCGCCCTGAAGTAAGGCACGCACAGGGTTTTTTCAGTTGGAAATTTGGTTAAAATCTTATCCCCAAGTATGACATGCATCACAATTTTTAGTAAATCTAAAACCACAAAATTTTGAAAATAGAAACAAGAAATTTGACTTCAGACATGAATTTAACAAAAATCTGACCAATTTTCAACTTTTTCAGTACAAAAAAAGTTTTCTTGTCACTTTTTTCTGAATTTCTCCATTATGATCAAGTATAATGCACATAAAACTTTCTAAAACTTCTTGAAAAATTTGTACCCGCTTATGACGTGCACCCCTTTCTTCTGGAATTTGAGAAAAAAAGGTGCGTGTGGTACGGGAGTAAATTTGGTAATGCTGAAAAATGCACAGTTCATGGTTTATCATTCTTTGTAATAGTTTACAACAAATTAAATCACTCACAATATACAGTAATCATACTAATCATGAGGAAAAATGCATTTCAAATGCGGAAATTCTGCATAATGAAATTAATTCAGGAACAGAATACTTTTATAATGCAGGACATGCTATGAAGTACAGGTGGTACCTTGCAATTTGACCTCCCTCAATTTGACCATTGTGAAATTTTAGAGTTGAATTTGCTTGGAGGTTGACTTGCAATTTGACCTCCCAAAATTTGAGCTCTTCTGGCCTCTTAAAATAGTGTTCTTGTGCTGTTTGCCCTTGATTCTTTTAGTGTGTCTTGCAATTTGATCATTTTGCAATGCAACCATTTTGCAATTTGACCCTAGTTGGGCAACAGATTAAGGTTGAATTGCAAGGTACCACCTGTACTGCATTATTTTCCTTCCAGAAAACAGGGGGGGACTTGCTAGTTTAATATTTTCCTGACCTGGTCTGAGCACCAATACCAAATGGCAGATATGGGAAGTCCAAACACAATCCCACTCCATGGGATATCCGATTTGCCTGGAGTGGAGTCCCTGAGCAAGTGCATGGCATAGCTTGGGGGTTGGCCACAAGTCATGTTCTTCAAAGGGTCCCAAGCCGCGTTATCTGCTTGGGCATGGAAGAAGCGCTCCACCAACTGGGAATAACCCCCAACAGCAATGAAACCTGTCAAAAAATATACTTTGTTTTTAGAGTAGAAGAATGTACATGACAACAGTAAAATCCTCTTCCAGTCAAACCTCTCCAAGCCAAATGTCAAGAGACCAGCAGAAAAATTTGACTTGCTGGTGAGGTTTTGAGCAATATGAAACCAGAATTTTTGTCATGGAAAACAGAAGAATTACAGGAAATGTCAATTGTCATATTTGGGCTTCAAATTACTTCTTGAATGAGTTTACAGCATGCTGAACTTGGAGGCAAGGGTTCATTTGCCCAATTAGTATTTCACTTCCTTTCAAAACACATCAAGTTACTTTTTATTGCTTTCATCTTTCCTGCATTGATAAAATAATAGCTGAGAGGCCTCAGAAAATTTGAGTTAGGCAGGTTCCAGAGAAAAAGGCTTTGAGTTAGGGAGGTTTTTAATGAATTTTTTCTAAGAATATTCAGACAGGGGCTTGCAACCACTTTGCAATTTCACCCCAGTCCAGCAACAGATCAGGGTCAAATTTTGCATAGGGTACCAACCTGTATGATTTAAAATGGAATTGAACACGCTTTAATTGATTTTATTTGTTTTCTGCAGCTCAATCTGCTACTGAGCTATTGTAAATTAAAAATTGGTTCATTTTTTGGCCAACCCTGTATTTATCAGATACAAATTATTTTCATAAGATGTACAATATATTCATCATGTATACAATTTATTTATCTGGTTTTAAATATATTTGGCTGGCATAACATATATTCATCAGAAACAAAATATATGCATCAGTTCTAAATGCACAGTATGTTTATTCATGCATAAAATCTAATTACAGTATCTGGTATAAAACATATTTTTTTGGCACAACACATATTTATATGGTATAAAATGCATTCATCAAATACAAAATCTATTCATCAGTTTAATATATATACATTCATCAGGTATAAAATCTATTTATCTGGTATAAAACATATTTTTTGGCATAATACATATTTATCTGGTACAGAATACTGTATATTTAGCTGGTATAAAATCTGTTCATCAAATACAAAATCTATTCATAAGTTTTATATAAAAAGTCTATTTACAAGATACGCAATACAATTCTCAAATTAATATCCTGTTTGATTTCTTCATACAATAATATGAGCACTGATGCGACAATTACAGTTTATAAAGTGCAATCATTTCGAAAGAACTAACTTTTGACCATGACGATGAAGGCTCCAAGAATCATGATGATGGCCTGCACGAGGTCAGTCCAAATTACGGCTGCGAGTCCACCAGCCATTGTGAACACTCCAGCAATCAAGAGCAGGATCAGTACTGAAATGTACCAGTGCTTCAGGCCAAAGGCCTGGTCTAGGAAAATCGATCCTGCGTACAAGTCTGCCTGTGGGTAAACATTTATACAGTATATATAGGTACAGTTGAACCTCTCCAAGTCAAATTTCAAGGGTCCTGCAAAAAAAAATTTGACTTGGTGAGGTTTGGAATTACACAGGTTTGAACTAAAAAACAAAGCCCCTTTTTCAGGAAAACTTAGAAAAAATGCAAATGGTGATATTCTGGGGCTTAAATGGCTTCTTAAATGAGTTGAAAGGCTGCTGAACTTAGAGACAGGGGTTCATTTGCCCAATCAAGTCTTGCACTTCCTTTAAAAAACAAATTTCTGTTTTTAGTGCCTTTTTCTTGGGTCAAGAAAATAATGGTCAACAGGCCACAGAAAATTTGGTAATTTCCTGTTATCTCTGTACATCATTCCTAGACCACACTACCATCCAGACAAATCTTTAATCACCTACCAGGAACTGTAAATTTTATTTTTCCGCATTCTGCTGAAACTGATTTTGGGAGGCAGTTAGGTAAAGTTAGGTTAGGCCAGGTTGTGTTAGTTACAAATATCTTTTAATTAACATAACCTGACCTAACCTAACTTCACCTAACCACCTCCCAAAATCAGTTTCAG